>BMAW01127135.1:0-18808 GCA_019974015.1 Nephila pilipes | reverse complement strand
AAAAAAAAAAAATGTTGTTTTCAATGTTAGACTCGGGAGTTATTGATCGATGTGTTACGTCAGGATGGGTTGCAGAAATTGCGTATAGATAAGCAACTTGTATTTTAAAGATAAAGTTGAACTCCGACATAATAAGGGGATAAAATTTCTCGCTGCAAGTCGGAATTTTTCATGAATGTGTGTAATGTGATCTTTAAAAGTGAGTCTATTGTCTAATATGACACCGAGATATTTAGCTGAGTGAGACCAGGGGATTTGTTTGTTTTGAATGAAAATATTTGGTTTTAATGTTGCTTGTGATTTGGTAAAGAAGACGGCTTCTGTTTTTGAAACATTAAAGGCAATTTTCCACTTGGAAAACCAGTCTTCTAAGTTTGTTAAGTGTCTGTTGATATGGTGAGCTAGAATTTTGGGGTTTTTGTGTTTGGCAAGTATCGCTGTGTCATCTGCGTACATGCAGAGAATTGTGTTGTCGTGTTTTGGGATATCGTTCACGAAACATTGGAAGAGGGTTGGCCCGAGATGCGATCCCTGAGGGATTCCTGTAATTATATTTCTTTTTGTAGAGTAAGTATTATTGATTTTAACAATGAAGTCTCTATTATTAAGGTAGGAATTAATTAAGACAATTAATTGAGGTGGGGTATTATAATTAATTAATTTGTAGATTAATCCTGTATGCCAGACTCGGTCGAAAGCTTTTTGGATATCCAGGAAAACAGCTCCAATTTTTTCGCTGCTTTCAAATCCTAATTTAATATATCTTTTAACTCTCATTAGTTGATGAGTGGTGGAGAGCTGTGGCATAAAGCCGTGCTGCTCTGGAATAATGATGTTGTTTGCATGAAGATGATTGTTTAGTCTATTTAAAATAATTTTTTCAGATAATTTTCCCAGAATGGGGAGTAGAGAGATTGGACGATAACTTTCAGGATTCGTAGGGTCTTTTCCTGGTTTAAGAATTGGAATGACAGATGCTGTTTTCCATTGATTTGGGAAGTGACCGATTTCTAACATACAGTTTATTAAGTTTGTGATTTGAAAAATAGTGGAGAGGGGAAGATTTTTGATCATTTTGTTTGTTATGCCATCATGACTTGGGGATTTATTAATTTTGAGATTCTTGATATAAGTTATGATTTCTGATGGGTGGCATGGGTCTATGGGTGGGATTTGGTTAAAATTATTTTCATTATTAAAAAATCCGTGAACAATATGTGTTATTGTTTTATCATGGTCTGGTGTGTGGATGTTATTTGGTTGAAATTGTTTTTGAAGAGAATCTGCGAGGATTTCAGATTTATCTTTGTCACTTAGAGCGATACTTGTAGGCCCTGTCAGGGCTGAAATTTCGGTAGATTTTCTTCTTAACTCTTTTGTTGCTCCCCAGAGGGAGCCATTATCGGGGTCAAGAGAAGAAAGTGTTGAAGTCCAGTTTTTATGTTGTTCTTTTATTTTTGTTCTAATTAATTTATTGACTCTATTAAGGTGTGTTTTATCGGCTGGGTTTTTTGTAAATTGCCAGATTTTTCTGGCTCTGTTTCGATGTTTGAATAAGTTACGAATTTCTTTGCTGATGTATTGTATGTTGTTGTTTCTAGGTGATGATGCTGTGTTATATGAATGAATGATGTTATCTGTAATGTATGCGGCATGCTTTTCTAGATCATCCTTATTAGTGATATTTGGGAGGGAGAAGTTTTTATTTCTTAGAGTTTGACTGAAGATACACCAGTTGGTGTATGTATTTTTAACAGGAATATGAAAGTTGGTGCTTATGCTCATGTCATGTAAATGTGAACCGGGTTATGGTCAGAAGAAAGTTCGGGGAGGGAGGTGAGGCGAGTCCGCCAATAGCAGTCTCTCGTTAGCATGATATCAAGGGTGGTTTGTGTTGATAGGTCGAAACGTGTTGGAGTGGGAGGGGCATGTATTTCTAGGTCTTTTGCTTCGGAGAATTTTAGTAGTTTGTTACCTCTTGGATGGTTGTAATGACATCACCATTTAGTGTGCTTTGCATTAAAGTCACCACAGATTAAATTTGGGGTACCTAAATTAAGTATGGCCTCCAAATCAGGGGGAATTTTACTAGTTAGGTTATTTATAGGTGGAATATAGATAGAGGTGATAGTTATGTTGTCGTGTTTGGGATGTTTTAATGCTATTATTGTGGCTTCTGACTACTATTTGCATGTACATTACTTGTTTAATTGTAAAAACATCTCTGGCATTTTCTTTCTTCCTGATTTCAATTAAGTGAATGGGTAATGGTTGTTTAGTTTTATATCGTTTTAGTTGGGCTACTTTTTCAACAGTAATTCCTTGTTCTATTAGTGAATCTTTTATATCGTCTATGTCCGTTGTGGATGGAAGTCCCTTAATTACAACTTTTTGGGGCCTCAAATTTTGTGGTTGTGTGATGTAGTATTCTGCATTCTTTTCTTTAAGGTATTTTGTAATTTCTCGATGTTCATCACTTGAGTCCGGTAAAATTTTTATATAATTTCCTGAGAGCCTATTGATGGAAAGTGGTGCTATTTTTTGAATATTTTGCAGGATTAAGTTATAATCAGCCGTTAATCTAAGCATGATGGGTTGGATTTTATCCTGGGGTGGGGAAAGAGCCTCCGCAACGTCTACTTGGTTATTTATTCTTAAGATATTAAATTTATTTACAGTTTCAGTAATAGTATTATTATTATTAGTTATTTTTGGCTGCTTAGCAGTTTTCGATGGGATTTGAAAATTATTATCATTGGTTGCGTCATGGTGACGTTTTTTGTTTTGATTCAAGCTGGGTGAGATTTTAGTTCCAAATTGAGAATTATGTAAACATTCAGTGATTGGGCAAGGTAAACAAAGGTTCAACTCACCTAGGTTCTCGTTCCTTTCTGCAATCCATCCATTCAGCTCTTCTTTCGCTAGTCTTAGATCATCTGGGCCGTAGCAAAAGGGGAATTGTGGAATGAGCTGAATTTTAGCTTCCACCTCACAAATTGCTTTATTTGTTAATCGAAGTTTTTCAATCATAAAATTGATGTTATTGCATCTTCCGGTAATGGTAGATCATTTGAATTCTGTACTGAGATATCCGCCATCTCTATCGCGGTTGGTTCCTCCTCTCGCTCTGGATAGAGAGACCTGCGCCATCGCCATTCGAATTCTCGCCTAAGGACGATTCATCAATACCCTCGGCTGGAACGAGCTTTTGCTTTGTTCGAGCCATTTGCACAATGTGACAGGTTGTGTTATCGGAAGGTGTGTGCGCAGTGGGTTCCGAAGCAGCTCACCAACAAGCAGAAGGAACTGCGTATGGGGCTAGCACTTCAACATCTGTTTCGGTATCATGCAGACCCCGCTTTCCAAGAGTGGATCGTCACAGGTGATGAGTGCTGGTGCCATGACTTCGAGCCAGAGACAATGCGGGACAGCATGCAGTGGAAGCATGCGTGGTCACCTCTCCCTAAAAAGTTTAAAGCCGTGGCATCAGCAGGCAAGGTGCTGCTCATCGTCGTCTTTTTCGACATCCAATCCTCGAGCACAAAAGAACCATTTACTCCGATGTGTACTGTGAGACATTCCGAAACCTACGCAGGTCCATCAAAAACAAAAGACCGGGGCTGATTACGGAGGGAGTGATTCTGCTCCATGATAACGCGCGTCCATACGTCTCCAGGGTCACGCACGCAGAATAGCTTAACCATCCACTCTCAGCCCGAACATATCGCCCTGCGATTTCTATGTGCTTGGTTCCCTAAAAAACATCTGAAAGGGAAGCGTTTCAACTCGGACGACGAACTCAAGGACATAGTGAAGGACTGGGTCTCGTTACGGCCACAGGAATTCTGGGAACATGAAATCCTTTGGCTCGTTAATCAATGGAATCGTTGTGCTCAGACCTGTGGTGTATATTTTGAATAAAATCTTCATTTATACCCACAGTGTCGTTTCGTACCTTTTCATTTGAACACCCCTTGTAGATACTTGCGATTCCTTACGAATTCATCAAAAGAAGATCGTAGCTTCATCTAATCAGAGGAACTCTTCAGAAAAATCCCGACACGAAGATCTGTAACTGGTGATCAGCAATAAGACATTTCGCCTCACAAAAGTTAATCGATCAAAGCCAATTAACAACATAGAGAGACCAGCTTTGACCTGCTGCGGTTATGGGAGATTTGGATAAACTAAAACAAAATGTCCTGTTTGTAATCTTTCTGCAAATTTATCTTCTATTCTTTCCGAAAATTTCGAAATTCACTCTTTATTTACTCCTGATCAAAGCGCTATTATTAATCTGACGATGAATGGCCTATCAGGAACAGAACATACTGAAAGCGGTGCAACATATTCCATTGCCGGTGAACGATATACGAGGGATGTTCAAAAAATAAGTTTCGTCATTTTTTTCACACGGAAAATATTTTGCCACAAAAAATAAACCATATCATTATGAACTATACATCTTAGTCTATTTTTCGACATAGTCGCAATAGATATTTGTCGTAGTGTGCAATCAGTTTGAAGTAATCTCTCTGGTAAAACTTGGTACCTCACGATGCAAGAAATTGTCGCACAGCCTGCTCTACCCCAGCATTGTTTCGAATGAAACTAAGCACGATTAAAACGCAGTGTGGACATCGTAAAGCGCGTCTATCCGCTAACATCATGTCCTGTACTCTAGCAATGTTGTTTTCATTCTTGGATATGGTTACGGCCACAGGATCTCTCTTCGCTTCATCGCTCTACACTCTGCAAAAAAGAGACGGCAGTACATTGAAGTAACCAAACGTTCTCCCAGAACATATAAAGTAACACATGCTGATGAGATTTTTGGACCCTACAATACGTCTGCCTTTAGTCTCAATAGTGACAATGATGCAATCCCAATAATGACTCTTAGAAACCGTGGTCGACCAAAGAACACTAACTTTAACTATGCCTAGCTGGTTCCTGATCAAGGACGATTCTTCGAAATCAGAGAGGGAATCTGTAACGGACATAGCAGCAGCGCCCTCCTCGGCAAAACAGGCAGTTGAATCCGAGTTGTGGAACACGAAGCAGGTTATGAAATCTATTTCCGGAGATTAAATGTAAATAATTAATTGTTGTCTTCTGTTTATGTTAGTTGTATTGGTGTGTGATTCTTTTTCTCATTTAAATCTTTAAAATAATAACTAGCCTCATTTTGGAGTTGAAGCTTTCATTAGTATTCTTTTGAATTCTCCGCAAATTCACAATCCATAGTTATTCATTTTTCTCGGCGTTTCCGAACTTTTAAAATGATGTCAATGTAGAATTGAGCAGATTAGCTTTATCTTCTCCGCATTGTGGAGTACTTCAATCTACAATCTAAACAAAACAAATCAACAATAACAGCTGCAATTTACAGCATTATATACATAAGGACCAATTAATATGCAGAATAATTTTATCCAGATATCTCGGTTATTTCTTAGAAATAATTAAAATTTTATGACACTAAAAACAACAGATTTTACAGGATAAACTTGTTCCGTTAGTTAATAAGAGGCTACAAGTTGTAACACCAGCAATAAGACAACACTCGAAATATAGGATGTTTTTAATTTTAAAAAAATGAATTTTTCGCTTTATCGAGTAAACGTCAAAGCCTTTTATTTTCTGTAATGAGAGTAATACTACGTCCATGCTTTTAAACTTGCAATTTGGTAATTAGTTTTATCGAAGTCAAATAAAACAATTCAGATAATCTAAAAGTTTACCTCCTTTTGTGTGAGCAGATTTTGTATCTTTTTAAAAGTACGACACAGCACAAAATTATTAGATAACGACATCAGCTAAAGTTGCATTCCAATTTTTTGGCTTCACTGCGTGTGCATATATTTATATATATAAGTGTAATGTACACTCGAATCACCACTAAAAGGAGCCGACGCTCTGCGCAAGCGTTAAGACAGAAGTGTCCAGCACCCTACCCGCATGCGGTCTAAGGGAATGCAGTGCGAAAGAAATATTAATATATATTGGAAAAAAGTATTATTCCATAAAATTAATCTATTAGTCCTTTCGTCAAATTGCCTCTTTTGAATCGTTTCTTCCCCTTCCGTTATGGTCTAAACATTATATCAATTCTTTTGCCAAGTAGGAGTTGCGGCATTGTTTTGAGTTGTAAGGGTGATTTATCCGCACAAGTCACACGAGGAAGGAAATAGATGATATCAGGTGAAGGTCCGTTTAGCAGCTGTCGTGCGCAATTAACTTACGACACACAGCTTTAGGCTAGTTACAAGCAAGACGGCTGAGTTGATTAATTTCAATTAGTTCACAGATCTGAGGACTTTAGCATGGAATATTGTACTTTGATGATTCAACTAGTCGCAATTAGACCATGAGCTGCTCTTGCCCCTCGTGAATCGTGTCTTTTAAGTACAATTTGACTGAATGTGGGGGGAAAAAACACGAGGTAAACCCTATTTAAGACAAATGTCGGTTACATTTCCTGCCATCCGCTTGGTCAACTACCGCTTTTATTCAAACCGGCTTTATTTTTAAATTCCTACTATTAGTTCTCTCTCTCTCTATATATATATCTTGTTCAAATTTTCAATCGTTAATAAAATACTTTTTATTCATCCATGTAGTTCAAATATTTTTTTTTTAAACTTGTAGTGGATAGCACTTGATGTTAATACAATTTTTTCAAATATTAATTCATTTAATTGGTTAAAAAGTAGTTTTGCCCAACCCATTGACGCGATTTCAAAAATTGCTAAACTTGGCGATTTTTTTTGGTTGAACGTTAAGTCCACGAAGAGGACCAGGGTAGCCACATTTGGCAAAATACCGCCAAATAATTCCTGTCGCTAAGGGTGGTTGGGTTAAACTTCAATCCAAACATTCAATTTACCGGATGAATTTAGAAACAAACCAATGCTTCTACTATTCATTTGTCTTGCAATGGCAAATTTGGTAGAGCATCAGCATAGAATCTTCATGCCTTCGGATCGAATCTCGTCGAAACAAAAAAAAATTTTATTTGATTTTTAAATAATTAATTTTAGTTTTATGCGGGAGAAAAAAATTTCACTTATATAAGATATTTAGCAGGATATAAATTCAGGCATATGACGAAGAGTGTAAATCGCTGTAAAAATTTCTTTTCCCACTTAATATTGTGATTCTGTCATATGTTTATACATATTTAATTAATTGTAATTATTTAATAAAAAGTAACTAAAATAAAATTTTTCATTGTTGACTTATGTAGGAATTGACTTCAATTTTTTTTTTTTATATTACTTGTTCTCTTTAGAAAAATGAAGTTGGCCTTTTCATTGTCGCAGTCTGATGGATGAATCGCAAGCAAGCATTGCTCGATGCGTCGCAAATTTGATTGTTTCACCAGTTTTCGAATAGTTATACGTCAATAGTTATTGATTCATGTTCAATTTAAATATATTTTTAGCCTATAATTGATCTTTGTTGTTAGCTAATAAAAATTAACATCATTGTTTAAAACTTTATTTATGCCATTTAACACATCGATCAATAACTCCCGAGTCTAAAATTGAAAACAACATTTTTTTTGCAAATTTTTTTTTTATTCATCAACATAACACCTTTTGTTAATCACCTTTTAGGGTGATACAATCGTTCCAACGCTTTTCCAAAACTTTTTTTTTTTTTTTTTTTTCCCCGCAAGAAATCTTTTTTGTTGCGAGTAAATAGCGATAAACAGCTTTCTGAATCATCGACTAGTTGCTGTTTTTGTTCCATCGAAAGCAATCGCGGCACCCACTTGGAAAAAACCTTTTTCACTTCACTTCAAAAAACCTTTTTCCTGGTCCGATCGACTTAAAATTTTGACACGTTTCAAGCAAAGGTTAGTACTCTAGAAAGACCTGGTTACTGGTTTACTACGAGCGCCATCTCTGGGTTAGTCTCGGGAGTTATTGATCGATGTGTTATTGCTATCTTTATCTATAGCAGTCAATTGAAAAGTCCCCGGCCTGACACATAGATGGCGCTACTAGAATTAAATAAATGTGTTTTTTAGTTAGCCCTAACCCTCAAAAGATGCGTGTATAAATTTGACAGCTGTCGGATCATTAGTTTGTGAATTATAGCATTTTGAGTGAAGCAATTTTTGTTATTGTGAAAAAAATGGATAAAAAGGAATTTCGCGTGTTGATAAAATATTGCTTTTTGAAGGGAAAAAATACAGTTGAAGCAAAAACTTGGCTTGATGCCGAGTTTCCTTACACTGCCCCAGGAAAATCAACCATCAAGGATTCGTATGCTAAGTTTAGACGTGGTGAAATGAGCACCGAAGACGGTGAACGCCCAAAAGTGGTTGTTACCGACGAAAACATTAAAAAAATCCACAAAATGATTTTGAATGACCGTAAATTGAAATTGAATGAAATAGCAGACACTCTAAAGATAACTGAACGTGTACATCATATCATTCACGAATATTTGGGTATGAGAAAGCTCTGTGCAAAGTGGGTGCCGCGCGAGCTCACTTTTGACCCAAAACAACGACGAGTTGGTGATTCGGAGCAGTGTTTGAAGATGATCAAGCGTAATAAACCCGAGTTTTTGCGTCGATATGTGACAATGGATGAAACATGGCTCCATCATTTCACTCCGAAGTCCAATCATCCGAGTGGACTGCACACGATGAACCCGCTCCAAAGCGTGGGAAAACGCAACAGTCGGCTGGCAAAGTGATGACGTCTGTATTTTGGGATGCGCATGGAATAATTTTCATTGACTACTTTGAAAAAGGAAGGACCATCAACAGCGACAATTACATAGCGTTATTGGACCGTTTGAAGGACGAAATCGCCGGAAAACGGCCACATTTGAAGAAAAAGAAAGTGCTGCTTCACCAAGACAATGCACCGTGTCACAAGTCAGTGAAAACGATGGATCCATGAATTGCGCTTCGAATTGCTTCCTCACCCACCGTATTCTCCAGATCTGGCCCCCAGAGACTATTTCCTGTTCTCAGATCTCAAAAGAATGCTCGCTGGGAAGAAATTTTCGTCGAATGAAGAGGTGATCGCCGAAACTGAGGCTTATTTTGAAGCAAAGGACAAATCGTACTACAAAAATGGTAGCGAAAAGTTGGAGGGTCGCTATAATCAGTGTATCACCCTTGAAGGGAATTATGTTGAAGAAAAAAAACTAATTTTGCCAAAAAAAAATGTGTTTTACTATGGTAGCCGGGGACTTTTCAATTGACCTGTTACCATACCAAATAAATAAGTTTTAAAATTTTTGAAATATTAGCATGGCTTCTACTTCTCAGAAAATCCCATAATTGAAAAGGAAATACTTGTATACCTACGAAAGAAGATTATTGGATGAAAAAACTGAACATTACTATTTATTTTATTGAGAGGAACAGAGAGGATATCTGTTTAATATGTTGTGCTCCCATACCTGTTTAAATGTACTTCAAAATACATAAGACAACAGAACATATCGAAAAGTTTAAATTATTAATAAGAAATAACCGAGATAACTTTTATTCAGTGTATTAATTGATCCTTATATACATGTAAATGTTATTGTAAAGTTATTTGATTTCAGGAAGCAGTAGAATAAAGTAATCTGCAGTATCAAAAAAGTTTTAATTATCTCAGAGTAACTTTTAATTATTACTAAAAAGTAGTCGTGATAAAAAAAAAACTTAATTTTTATTTATTATTCTTATGATTTCGCTGCATAATCACCTTAACGAGTTACAAATTTGTCTACAAGGGTTTCATTGTAGAATTTAGCAGATTATCTAACTTCTCCATAATGCGGTTTATTTACATCTACGACTTCCTAAACACAAATAAATAAATTTTAATATGTGTAATCATTACAACACAATAATCAATATGCAGAACCTAATTTTTCCACGCATCTAAGCTATTTCTAAGTAATAATTAAAATTTTACGACTGCTCCTAGTATACGAACATATTTTACAGCAAAAAGTAAGCCGCAGTACCCGGTCCTTTCGATAAATAAGAGATACATGCTGTAACATAAACAAAAATATGACACAAAATGCAAGATGTTTTTGTTTTAAAAATAAAAATAAGTTTTTTTGTATAAAGTCATCAAGGTTTTTTTTTTTTTTTTTTTGTACCAAGCATACTATCATTTCCATGTTCTTCAAATTTGAAAATTCGTTTTTAGTTCTATCGAAAACAAAAAACGAAATTATTTCGTATTTAGTTTTATTTTTTTCGTTTTTTTAGTCAAATAAAACTATATATAATTGAATTATTTTAGAAGTTTATTCTACTTTGAATTATATTTTAAAAATACAACACGGTAAGCAATTGTTACACGACGGCATCAGCTAATGTTGCTTTCAGACTTTGTTTTGGTATCCTGCTCCCTCCCCAAGTGAGTGAGTGACAGTCGATTTTAATGGCGCAAGAGCCAAAGCAGGCTATGCTGCGCCAAACACTTGTTAAAATCGATTAACATTTAACGGCATTAAAAGAACAAGACCAACACGAGAAGCACACAAAAGATAAAATGTTAAAAATCAAATGTGATGTAAAAGGCCAATATTACGTAAAAAGGCAAATAAATTATGGTGGGGGTTTTCCCCCACCAAGTCAGATAGATTTAAAACAGATGAATGAAAAAAAGTCCGACGATGATGATCAAACACCGGACAGTCAATTAAAATGTGATGAATAGAGTAAGGGACATGACAGGAAGGACACTCGGGAGCATCTTCTCCAAACAAAAGATGTTTGTGAGTAAAACGAGTATGTCCAATGCGAAGACGAGTCAATCTGACATCGGCTCTTCGCACTGGAAATACAGGCCATTCTCCAATAATCGGCTTCACCGAGTGTAATTTGTTATTTATCTGAAGACTCCAAGATTCCTGCCATGTCTGATGAATGAACATTAAAATATGACGTCGAATGTCCTCAAATGGGACTGCGAGCTGCAGAGGATTCGTTGCCGAACGTGCAGCCGAGTCCGTTTGTTCATTTCCTAAAATACCTACATGACTAGGTATCCAGCAGAATTTTATGTCATAACCCCTGCTATAAAGCTGACAAATAATGCCGGCAATTTCAACCACGATAGGATGACTTCTATCGTCCAGATATACCAATGTTTCCAGGACGCTCCTGCTGTCAGTATATACAACGAACTTTCGAGAACTGGATGTCTCGACTAATTTCAGGGCACAGTAGATGGCGACTGCTTCGGCAGTGTAGACACTGCAGGAAGAGTCGAGCCGGTAACAGTGCCTGATGTCGTTTGAAACGACACCACAGCCGACGTATCCAGTTCCTTTCGATCCATCCGTGTATATAGGAATATAATCCTCATACTGACAGCGATGGAAGGCAAAGATTCTCTGGAGAACAATGGGACATGTGTTGGATTTGCTGAATAAAACAAAAGGGTTATGGAAAGTAAACCTTGGAACATTCCAGGGTGGAAATTTAATAAAATTTCTTTGTTGAATACCCAAGTCATGTAGGCTGAGTTCCTCGAAGAAGTCTTTCACCCTTTCAGAAAAAGGACGGATGAAAGAAGGTCGAGCACTGTACAATCTCCTTAAAGACGGGCTGGTAGTGATATTCTGTAATGGGTGAGATGGGAGAGATGACATTTTGAAATGATAATAGAGCGACAGTTTCAGGCGCCGCGAAGCCAAAGGTAGCTGGTTACAAATGACATAGAGACTCTGCACAGGTGACGTTCGGAACGCACCACAGCAGATTCTCAAAGCATTATGGTGGACTGGGTCAAGCTTCCGCAAGGTAGTTTTGCAGGCAGATCCGTAGACGACACATCCGTAGTCGATCCGAGACAGAATCACCGACTGATACACTCGGAGTAATGAAGTTCGATCCGCTCCCCAAGAGGTGTTGGATAACACCTTCAAGATGTTAAGGGATTTCTCACACTTCCTCCGCAGATATAAAATGTGCGGAAGGAAAGTGAGTTTGCGGTCGAAAATTACTGCGAGGAAGCGGACGTCAGGGACGACAGGAATAGACGAATTACGGATACGAATGTCAGGATCGGGATGGAGACCCCGTTTCCTGCAAAAATGCACGCAACTACTCTTGCTGGGAGAAATACTATGCCCATTTGCGTCACACCAAGTAACCAAGTTATTAACTGCATTCTGGAGTCGCCGCTCTATTAGATGCATGGACGATCCTTCGCAGGAAATCTGCAGATCGTCGACATACAATGATCCGTGAACAGATGGCTGAAGTTTTAAAAGAATTGGTGACTGGTGACAGATGAAAAGAGTCGGACTTAAAATACTCCCCTGAGGAACTCCTTCAAATTGAATAAAAGATGAAGATAAAATATTACCAACCCGTACTTTAAACGATCTAAACGATAAAAACATTTTAATAAAAAGAGGTAAATTGCCTCTCAGACCATAATCGTAAAGAGTGCGCAGAATCCCATAGCGCCACGTACTGTCATATGCCTTTTCGATATCAAAGAAAATAGAAACCAAATGATTCCTCCGTACGAAAGCAGAACGAATCTGACTTTCGAGTAGAAGGATGTTATCTACTGTGGATCTTCCTTTACGGAAGCCACTCTGAAACGGAGGAATGCATTGATCCCTTTCCATTTGATAAACGAGACGGGCATTGACCATACGTTCTAGCGTCTTACACAGGCAACTCGTCAGAGCGATAGGCATATAGTGGAGAGGGTTCTTTGGATCCTTACCAGGCTTCAGAATGGGAATAACGATTGCTTCCTGCCACTGGCTAGGAAACACATGCTCCCTCCATATTCGGTTGAATAGGTACAGGAGACTGACAAGTGAATCCTCGCTCAAGTGGCGAAGCATATCGTATGTTATACCATCAGAGCCTGGACTGGTATTTTTAGCCAAGGACAGAGCCTTTCTCAATTCCCACATGTCAAAGTCACAGTTGTAAGGGAGTGGTTGCCGACACCTGAAGTTGATAGGTGTCTGCTCAGAACGATTCTTAGTCGCTAAAAATGTAGCGCTGTAAGAATCGGAGCTTGACACACTAGCAAAAGAGTGGCCGATTACATTGGCCACTTCGACAGGTGAAGAATGCACAGCATTTGCGGTTTCCAGTATCGGAATAGAAAATTCCCGATACAGGGAGTTCGCAGCTTTTACCTTTCTCCATAACTGTTGACTTGTGGTAGACGATGTGATGGAAGAGACATACCTGATCCATGATTCCCTCTGACTATGTCGCCTTACTCTGCGAGCAATCGCCCTTGCCCTTTTAAAGGCTATGAGATTTTCGGTTGTGGGATATCGTCTGAAGATACCCCACAATTTCTTTTGTTCTTGGTAGGAGGATTGACATTCCTTATTCCACCATGGTTTACTCATCTTCCTCTGTGATGTTCCACTCTTCGGTATCGCTGCATCAGCAACGTCCACGATAGAGGTAGTGACATTTTGGACAGAGCTATTAATATCCTGATCTTGAACCATTGTACCGGTAATAACCGCTAACCGTGTGAATAAATCCCAATCTGCCCGGTTGAAGCGGTAAGTGGGGGGACGTAAACGCACCCCACTACCATGAACCTGGGAGATCAGGAGAGGGAAATGATCACTATTATAGAGATCATTTAGAACCTCTAAATTCAGCGACGGTAGCAGTGTCGGTGAACAAATGGCTAGATCAAGGGAATGAAAAGTCCTAGTGGGAGCATGGAAATACGTTTTCTCGTCGGTGTTCAGCAGACAGAGACTGTGATCAGAGATCAATCGCTCGATCAGCCGACCACGAGAATTTGTACCATCATACCCCCACTGAGGGCTGTGTCCATTAAAATCACCAAGCAGAAGGAAGGGAGCTGGTAACTGATCGACTAGTTGGTCTAAATCCATTTGTGACACAACATCGTTAGGTGGCAGATAAATGCAGCAGACTGTAATTAAAGTGCGGGTATGGATCCGCACAGCCACAGCCTGCAACGATGTGGTCAGTGTAACGACGTTATGAGGATAGTTCTGGGATGCCAGAATGCAAACACCTCCAGAAGAAGGTGATGCGACATCAACATCCCGTCGTACACAATGATATCCACGCACGCGGGTTGTCATATTACTCTTCAGAAAAGTTTCCTGAAGAGCAACACAGACAGGTTGGTGCGTAGATAGTATGGATTTGAGATCCTCTAGTCTGGGTCGTAAACCACGGCAGTTCCAGGAAACAAAAGCCATTAATTGGGCGCACTCGAAGTGGAAGGTCCCGTTTCCAGGACCCCCATGGAGTCATAATCTTCGGGCGATGGGTGTAATATTACCGCATCCCCGTCAATGACTCTAGTTTTTTTGCGAGGAACGCTGTTCTTCGCATTAAATTTTAGTTTTTGCCTCTGCAAAGCTTTAGACCTGGCTAATGGCCTAGTCTGTTGAGCCTTTGCAGAGGAAGGGTTTTTTAAAATATTTATTTTTTTCTTTGTTTGCAGAGCATTATTGTTAGGTTGCGGTGTCTTTTTGAAAGGTAGGGAAGTCTTAGTTGTAGGAACAGGTTCAGGAAATTGTGTGGATTTTGATACTTTAATAGTTTGAGTTGCTGTTGCGTAGCTTTTTCCCTGTACTGGGGTACGGGAAGCTACTACCCGGCGAGCCTCGGGATATGATAAATTCTGTAGCGTCTTCACCGTAGATATTTCCTTTTCCTCGGACCATTTAGGGCAAGAACGAGAGTATGCAGGGTGGTTGCCCTGACAATTGACGCACCTCTCTGCAGCGTTACAGGAAGCACTATCGTGTCCTGTTGCTGTGCAGCGAGCGCACGTCAATTGTCCCCTACACGCGTTCTTAGAATGGCCATATCGTTGGCAATTAAAACATCTCAAAGGGTTTGGAACATATGGTCGGACGGAGAGTCGGAGATACACGGCCTGAACTGTCTGTGGCAGGGTAGGAGTCGAAAAGGTCAAGATGAGGTGCTGGGTGTTAAGCCCCTTACCATCTCTCCTAATCGTGATCCTCCGGACACCACAAACCAGCTGGTCCTGCATATTCTCCAAAATCTCTTCCTCCGACACGTTTTCCAATTCCCTTGAGGATACCACGCCACGAGAGTAGTTAAGATTCCTATGCGGTGAAGTTGTCACAGAATAGGGTCCCAAGGTCTTCATATTCATAATCAGTTTTGCTTGATGAGAATTGCAAACTTGTATTAAAAGGTCACCAGATCGTAGTTTCTTTATTTCCTGAACTGTTCCTACCATTCCTTGTATACCCTTTTGTATTAAAAAGGGTGATATTTTTTCAAATGTTTCAGTTTCTCTTTTAATGAGAAAAAAACGAAAGTTGGTATTTTTCATACTTGTGTCTGATGTTGAGTCCATATTCAAAGAATTAGATTCGTATTGTTCTACACGATCAGCCCATGTTTTATTATTAGCTTTATTAGATTTGTTTATCGCTTTGGGAGCCAAAATCGAATTCTCTTCAGTTGTAACCATATTGCCTTATAAGAAAAAAAAATTTCACGGAAAGAATTCTAGTTCGATGGGTCCCCGCCAGACCCATCTCCCCACCCTTTCCTAACGTGGAAACGAGTAACCGACGGAGAGATTCGTTTCAGCCGGACAATGTGACCTGCCCCATTACGTGCCCAGGTCCAAGGCCGAAGCCAAGGAGGATTTCTCGCAATGGGAGGGAGATCACACCATCCAGCCACACGCAACCAAGGCTCTCCCTCTGGGAACATTTTAAGGATGACGTTCCGAAACTGTAACCGACGGCGCACGCAACTCCTCTCCTCGCACACCCTTCCCTAACCAGGGCCTTTTCCAATCACGCCCATGCGGTCTCCCACTAGGTACCTCCGCATGAGGGGTACTGGGGCCCCGTATTGCCAGAGCTAGGCATGCAGGAAATCGGCATTGATACGCCGTCGGCCTTTTAGTGTTTTAGTAGAGACACCACAAATATTTTTTTTTTTTATTTTTAAATATTTTTATTCATTTTTTTTTTAATTTTTTTTAAAGACAAGAGTTAACAAACACTAATAAGAAAAGAAACAATGTTAGTTTACCCCCCCAAAGCAAAACACATGACAGGAAAAAAAGAGGGGGGAGAAGAAGAGGAAAACAAAGATCACTGAGGTACCTCGGGGTTGTGAAGCCCGTGCTCATCTCAGGTAGATGAGCCCCCTGAGGGGGTGCTCCCTCCCCAAACTTCTATTAAACGCCAACGAAGAATTTGAGACCTCGACGAGATCTAACATGCAACAGCCCCGGTATGCGACTTGTTTTGAGTGGTATCATATTTCGAATCCACTCGACGATTACAGGGCCGACCATAATCATTAGGCTACCGAAGCCACTTGACAAAGAGCGATACAGGTAAATCCTATTTAAAATTAATATAGTTTAGTTTATATTAACGTCGCACTAGAAGCTACACGAGGGTTATCGGCGACGGACCTCGTAATTTTGAACCTCGGTCAAGTGACGAGGAAGACACCTGAGCTGACATCAACCCTGTCCTAACTTCCACACCACGCCAATGGGAGGACTTTTAACCCCGACAGATTTAACGTGCATCAACCCCGGCTACACGGCGGGTCTTTGGCAGCCAAGGATCGAACCCGCGACTGAACGAAAACCGCCGACCGCTAGTCCACAACCTTAACCACTAAGCTACCGAGGCCACAAAAATTAATATAGATTACACTCCTTGTCATGCAGCCAGGTCAACAGACACTTCCCCTGAAATCAGCCTTATTCCTCTGGAGAACCCAAATAAAGAGTAAGTCCACAAGCGTATAATTTCATTTTAGTGCTGCATGTGAATGAATGATGGTCGAGTTTAATGGCTGAAGAGTTAAATGTGACTTAGCTGTGCCAAAAAAGGCAAAGCAGTGATCTAGGCGTGAGAATAATTTTAAAAGACAAAAGAGTGATTGATAGTATTTTAATAGCGCAATAAGCCAAATATAGCCATTCGGCACCAAAAAACTGTTACCTTAACGTGTGAGAAAGAACTGAAAAACAAAAATTGGTTGACACAGAGGGTCGAAAATAGAGAAAGGTCGCTAGGATATACCGGGGGCGAGTCATCCGTGTTTACAAAAGACAGTAAACCCCATTGAAAAGAGAAAGATCACCAGGGTGCCTCGAGGTCCGTACCTAAATAAAGACAAGCCCCTGATAAAATCCTCACGTACAGGGTGTCCGGCTATACCCTCAGACACTGGGTACCTATTTCAGTCGTCTCTTATGACATGCATGAGCTACAATCGGACTATCCTTTCACACCTCGGTCACCACATGGGTGAACTGAAGCATGTTCATTGTTGCAATCAGATGGACTAATTGCTCGATATGCGACCAATTTTGTTATTTCTGCATAGTTTGTAAGCAGTTTTACAAAACAATTGTATTGAAGTTGCGAATGTTTCCATAAATTTAGTAAAGGAAATGAAATAGTTATTGACTCATCGGTATTTATTACTTGTTTAAGGAAGGTAAATATAATTTTAACTCATTATTGAACCTTGTTATCGCTTACAGAAGTTACAGAAAAATAAATATCTGGTTTATGTTTATTATCTTTATCTTATAAATAAATAATTTGAAAAATTTTTGAAATATTAGCATGAGTCCCAGTCTAAAAAAATCCCCACTAAAAAAAAAAAAAAAAAAGGAAATATATCGAAGAAAGAAGATTATTCTGATGAAAAAATGGATAGAGGAACTATATTTTTATCGAGAGAAACAGAAGAGGCTATTTGACCGTTTTGTTAAACGAGCTCCTGTCATCAGCATGCGTAGCCCAATTAGGATGAATAGTAAAAGTTTTATTGACATAGATGCACATAACCTGTGGATATCTACTATAACTCATTCTCTGCGTATTATTTATTCTTATGCATATAATGTTATAAATGGCGACGTATAATGCTCATTTATTTTTTTCAGGTATGTATATTTAAGCGCTACAGTATATAAAATTTTAATTATTACTAAAAAAATATTTAAGATAGAAACTTAAGTTTCATTTTACTAGTTCTAAGATTTCTATAATCATCATCTCTAAGTTTAGAGCTATACATTTCTCCCTGAGCTTTTTCTGGCTCCTTTTCAAGGCTCGTCACTCACACTGCAGAATTTGCAAATTAAACTTATCTTCACAGTACTTAGATTTACTTAAATCTACGACACTTCCTGAAGTCAAACAAATAAATCTTTGAACCAGATGTAATTTCCAAACATTATATACATAAGAACACTAAAATGAATAAATTTCAGCAGATATATCGGGATTATTTCTTAGTAATAATTAAAACTTTGATAACTCTCTTATACCAAGATTTTTTTTTGTTTTAAGTAAAATTTCTATGATTTTATATTTGCAATTGGGTATTAGTTTTTAAAAAAGTCAAATAAACTGTTTTTAGTAATCTTAGAAGTTTATTTTAATTTTACTTTATTTTGAAAAGTACAACACAGTACATCACATTATTAGACAGTTACATCAGCTGATGCTGTTTTAAACTTGTTTTTATTCACTGTGTGTACATTCAATCATATGAGGGAGCTCCGGTTCAATGGACCACATTCATGAGACATCAATGATCAATATTATACTTGACTACGTGATAGCCGCAGAAGTAAGACATGTTCATTCGTTTGTTTTGCAATGCATTAGTGAAATGCTATGCTCCATCAGTTTTAACTTACATTTTAATAAATATACTACTTTTTTAAATGCATGAGAAATGATCACAAAATTTCGTTTTTATATATTTTTTTATCCTACTACAATACGTAACTGAACGAAGTGCTACTTT
>BMAW01127128.1:0-19406 GCA_019974015.1 Nephila pilipes | reverse complement strand
GAGAGCATTTCAAGGAATGTAATGTTTGGCAGAACCAGTGTTTTCTTTCGTTAATGTATACGTTTACCGATATTGTGTATCTGACAACAGCTTTGAAACCACTTTAAACATTGATAAGTGGGAGGCAGTTCAACGTTGTTTATCTTGCGTTTAACTCAAATATATTTTAAATGTTTAAACTGTTTAACATATATATTGTGCAAGAATAAACATCCTACAAATTTCTTTGTTGTTCGAGTTTATTTTCCTTTGGAAAAAGTATTCGAAATCGTTTCAGGTGCTGGGATATTCAATTAAACATTTCTCTCTCAAACGTCCTGGATTAAAATTGAACTATTCCTTAAATAAAAATATAATTTGTCATTTATTGATGTCAAAAATGCATTTTTCACTTCTAAATATAAATTGATAATTACAACGAATACGTATGTAATCAGACGATAAACAGAATTCAGCAGTCGATTCAACGAAAGTGAATCGGAACAGGAATTATCGTTGACATAACAACACTTTTAACTATTTAATTGAATGAGATTGGCGAAAATGACTGAAGCTTAATGCCAATTAAAGGTTCAATTAAAACATCTAAAGAACACTATTTTGGCAATGACTGATCGGTTTTAAGGTTAAAATAACATGTACGCAGTCGTATATGTGTTTTGGAATATTATATAAAAAAATTTCAGTGATATATACCACTGAATTTTAATACCCTGAGAAGAATTTGATGTATCAACGTATTTTGTAAAACATTACGGTATCTGAAATTTCCTTAAAACCTTGTTAATTTAAAATTACCTCATCTTGTCATTATTTAAATGACCATTAATGTCACGTAATGCATTTTTTTAAATTTATATTTGCTTTGAAATTATGAATATGAATATGGTTAAAATTATTGTAATGAGTTTCCTTTAATATTTCCATGCATTCAACTTTTCAAATATGTACAGGAGGGTGGTTCAAAATGTACACGTTTTAGAAGACAGATGGATTTGGATACATTAACATACAATAAAAACCAAGCAACAATCAAAACAATTGATTGTTTCTGGTGAATCTACTCCAAAGAAATTGATTGCTTGGGGTTCATCGTCCTAAAAAGATATGGAGACAAATTTTTAGGCTAGGAATGGTGTCCTATTACAGGACTTCATGAAAAAAAATGAATAAATTGTGCATGTGTGATGATACATCAACTTATCATCTTTCTTTTTACTTCAGTTCCTTAACGCGAACATTTTCTTACTCTTTCTAAAACACTGATTCCCTTTTTGGAGTAGCACATATTACACTACATCCCTCTCCCCTTTTAATTGCTGACTAAACAAAATTATTTCAGGGAATTCCCGATTTATGCTGTGCTATATGAGTGGTCTGAGTAATGTGCAACACACTATTTTCCTATTTTCTCTGTTATCACTTTCTATGTGATCCACGCCAATACGTGTTTCTATCTTCCATCATGCTATATTCTCAGTTTTATTTTATATACCTAATTTTACGATCTTATTATGTTTTATTAAAGATAAATGTGATAATTTTTGAATTTATTCTTAATTTTAGGTTTTGTCAGCAACGACCCCACTGTATCTCAATACATGGATGTATCTTCTCAAGAAAATTGCGTCATGGATGAAGAATCAGCCACGAATCTACAAAACCTTGTAGATGACGTCATCTTTTCCGTTGGTCGCAAAAACATACATTTCTTCAAGTAAGAAAATAAACTCCTGATTACTAAAGTTTCTAACTATATTTCGCTCTTTGTTCAGAACAATAAAATTTTGTCTAAGATTACGAATTACGTGCATAGTTATGACTTGTTTTGTTTTTGAAAAAATAAAAAGTAATGGATTTCTGTTTTATTTTTAGCCACCCTAGGGATTATTGTTTCAGTCAGCGACAAAGGCTCTACTGATCACTTTTCAAAACTCATTATTTTCTGAATACCCTTTTCGGCCAAACCCTAACAAATAAATGAGTGATTGCGTGCGTGCGTGCGTGCGTGCGTGAATGAGTCAGTCAATCAATCAGTCAAATCTCCATTCTTATGCATATCCTCATTTGTTTTAATTCAAATATTGAAATTGAATAATTATTCTTTAAAAAAGTTGATACTTCAGGTGGCTAAATCTGATCATTTCAAAACTTAACTTGAAACAGCGTTTTATATATATTTTTGTATACGTAGATAGTGCGCATTTTCTTTACGTGCAAACGTGGAATTGAAATTCTAACTAGACGGTGCTTAATAATTCTCAAGATTAATGTAAGCTATCATAATTTTCTTAAGATTACATTGGATTATTTAAGTTTTAACTCCTTCCTATAATTCGTTTCCGATGTTATTACTTACCAGTTAAATAGTCACTACATTAAAGTCAAAGCACATATATATAACGGTAAACTGATGAGGAGGCTGCCCATATCTGTATATTGATATTATTTATACCCAAAATATGCACAATCTCTTTGTCTATTCTGCATCCACGCATTCGCAATCTTTTATATCGTCAATATTAAAGATCCTTCTTACCAGCGTACTCGGGTTCGAGTGAGGTAACTTATGACGATTACGAATTTGACAGGTTTTCGTTCCTCTTACTCACTCCGAGAGATCTTGGACCCTTGTTCTACGTTCGTGCATACATCTACTAGCTATTAAATTTCTATCACTTTACCAATAATTTCCAACATATTATTTCAACCTTTCAAACTGTCTTATATATAACTTGGCTTCGTTTATTTGTACGTCTCTTCTATTTAATTCATCACTTTTCTTTAATCCGTTAATTTACATAGATTCCGCTTTATTTGGTTGGGACGAAGTTTAATTTTATGCAATTCACTTTATAAAATGTCCCCTAATTTAGTGAGGAGAAAATTGCGGATATCCCAACGTTACACAGTGACATAAATATACAGGATATCAATGACCAGAAAAAAATAATTTGATTTATTAACGAACTTCGTAAAAAATTCTAAATTAATTCACATTTTAAATTCTGTTGAGAATGTTGTTGGATTAAACCTAAATTTCCCTTTTCTTTATGAATTTTTTTAATAGGCTGCGGAAAGCATTTGAATAAATATCAATAATATTTGCAGTTTTTGATTTAACTGGACATTCAGTGCGATATTTTTGAAGTTTCTAATTTTTAAGTTTCTTAAACAAAATCTCAACAAAATAGTACGAGAAGCTCTTACGAGTTACTTAACATTTATAACTGCTCAAAGAAAATGAAGATTTATTCAAGTTGTAAATAATACACGTATTAAAGAAGCACAACTTGAATGTGCAAAATGGGAAAGAAGCTCCAATCAGGATGAATAGGATTAGAATGAATAACGAACTTCTCAATTAAAAGACCCTCATTTAACACATTCATTAAATTTATTAAACAGCGAGATTTAAATTTTCAGGTTACATAATTGAAATCAACATACATGTAAGATGCGATATGAGGTGCCCTGACGTGGATATCGATGATGTTTGTGGCTTTACATACTGTGAGTTAAAAAAGTAATATGTCATAAGTGTGAGTTTATGTGTTTGTAATGAATGTCTAGTAAAATCGTGTAAGATTCTGAGTTAATTTTGATACAAACCTTGTTTAAATGCGACGCCTGGAGATGTATAGGATCACCACAAAGTGAAGGAAAGCACCCTTTCCTCTCAAATGAACCAGTAACATTCTTAATCATAAGAGTACAATAATTGTTTAAGGGTCTTTCAAAAGTTAATTCAAAGAATTCGAGAGGAACCATCCCAAATTAAAGTCCATTGCTCCGGGTTTTTTTTTTTTTTTTTTTTTTTTTTTTTGGGGGGGGGGGGGGCATATATAATGTTTAAAGCTACGAATATGACAGTCTAGTTGTCACTGCGGTATTATTTGATTACAAACTCGCCAAATTGGATACTTATTTTCAGAATCATTTAGAAAAGAATCCATGAAAACTATTAGAAACTATCCATTTTGTTAAAATTGGTAAAAGAGTGCTATTTGAAGGAGAATTCTCGACAAGTCTTAGAAAGAATAACATAAAATTGTTCGCTATCGCTCTACCTGACAGCATTCTTATGAGATTAGAAACTCCTTAAACTAGCCTCCCAATTCTCTCAGGTATGTGAAAAAAGGACTGTATAAAATTACATTACTTAATGTGCAAAGGAGAGGGAGACGTCCACTGTACCACAATTCATGATGAATCACGTGACAAGTTTGATGTCTAATTTCATTTAACATAAAGTTGCCTTAATTATAATAGACAACATGTTATAGCGAAAACTGAAAATTCGAGAAAACTTAACTTGATTTAAACATCACTAGGCACATCTCTTATAACCTATTTACTCGTCAACTGAGGGTTTTATGCCCATGATCTTAAGCGTAAGCAGTATCGTAAAATGACCAAAATATCGAAGAACAATTAAAGAAATAAAGTAGTAAAGAAAACATGACAAAAGTAAAGAAATGAAAAAAACTTGGATTTATTTTTATTTATTTAATAGCCACCCAAAAGGATATTGTTTTAGGTGGATCTATTATGGCAAACCAGATCACTTTTCCTTTTTGTATCGTTTGCTTAAATTTTAATTACATTTAGCTTAAATATATTCAATTTAATAATTTATCGTTTACATTAATTTCAATTACATGAAATTAACGTAAACGAGGTACATGAAGTTGATATAATATTCAGTTTAAAAATTTATCGTTTCCTTTAATTTTAATATCGAAAAAGTTTACTATTGTCTATTTCTCGATATTTCATGGCTTACTTTAATCCATGTAATTAATAATAAAATAACTTAAATAATAATAATAAAGTAATTTAATAATAATTATAAAAAAAGGCACACCTTGGATGGCTAAAATATTTGTTCTTTGCATAACTGTGCGTAGAACTTTTGATTAGCTTTGGGTTTTCTTTCCTTTCTGCTATTTATTCCGGACCTAATATTTTTATTTATTTAGTATCAGTTCTTCGTCTTTTATTTTTTTGGAATCACAACACTTTTTACAATCTTTACATACACATGTGTTTAAAAAGCTACATTTATTTTCATAATTAATATGAATTATTAAGTTATAGTTTTAAGAAAAAATAACAAAATACCGTAAATTTTTCGAAAGTGGTATTACATTCTATAAGCCAAATTAAGTTTTGATAAGTGGTTGCGTTTCTAACTAAAAAACTACTGTTTACTGTAACAAAATCATAATTATATCATGATAACTTGTTCCTCCTGCTTTTTTTTCCAGCGTGGAGTGGAAAGAGGGAGGATTGGATATGGGCCACAGGGAGCACCGTTTCTATTTGGAGAAGTTCGGTAATGCTATCTTCACGAACATTAAGGTACTTGTGGACGAGGACATCGCAGCCACGACCCCTGACTGGCAAAACCTACCCCCCAGAATCAGAAAACCAATTCAGGTATATCGAGGACTCTATTAAAATTAACACATTATTACATTAAGCTCTTCATTGTAGGTATAAATTATATCATGAGATTCCTTCCTTCTATTTCGAGAAGGATCCCCAAGGTCCCTATTCAACTTTTGATTTTATACTTTCCTTGTGTATCCTTGATTACAAAAAAAAAAAACTTCATCGTCAGAAAAAAAATGATATCGAGGTCTAGGGTATCCTGGACGTAGCGTCACCCACTCTGAGAGAGGGATTCGATAAAGATCCAAGAACATAATTCGAGAGACCAACCCCCCGCTCCGCACATAGTGCACTACGGGTAGATCCAAGTACAGTGCGATCTAGGGAGAAAATACGATCGTTTTCATGACCAAAATCAACTCCCCCCACCTTTTAGGTGGGGATAGGTTAACGAACACTTGACGAAGAAAAATAATTACGATCGTCTTCGGCCTCCCACTCTCAGCAGAGCTCGGTGCATTGTACTCCTTCCTCGTACCTTTCAATCCCGATGGCGAGCCTTTATTAGATTTTCGAGTCGATGAATGTTACAAATAGAACTGCTTTTGTTATAAAATTCCGGTAGTGTTCTCTGTAAAAGTTACGCACTTTAAAGTGTATTAGAGTTTAGAGAAGTGTTTCTGTGATCTAGATATTAAAAAACAAGTTTAAAAGTCATTTACGAAAAGATGTTCCGGGTGCACTTGACCACACGGGAGGGATCCCCGAATGAATTAATTGAAAAATTATTTGTAATTATAAAATATAACTCATCAGAATACTAAATAAATTAACTTTCAGACACAGACTGAAGTTATTTGGTTTTAAATTAATTTTTGTGTTATTTTTATTTGTTTATTTATTACATTAATTTATTAAATTTTCATTTTGCATATGTTTATTTTTATTATTTAATTTGTTTTTTGTTATTTTTATTTATTTATTATTATTATTTTATTTATTTTAGTAGTAGTAGTATTTATTTATTTTATTACTATGCTTATTTATTTATTTTTAATATTTTTATCTATTTACTTTCATCACTTCATGTATATTTATTTATTTATCATTATTGTATTCGAAAAATTTTTAAAAAACTCTACCGCGTAGCGATTTACTTGAAATCCATTGCCATTTACTACTGTTTAATGTTACAACACATAAGTAGCTGCAAGACTTATGCACAACGAAACACTGTCTATAATTATTAGACTAAGTGAATTAGAAGAAATATATACTGTAAAGATAACTATATACATAATTCACTGATGGATTTTCCAACAAACACTTTTAAAAGGCTGTTCTGGTACTTGTGCTACCAGATAGTAGCATACAACAACAGAGAACAAGTACTCGAGTAATCGCTTCAAACTTTACCGGTGTATTAATAGAGATTTTAGAGACCCTCAAGCTATATTTGATACGAGTCATTCAAAATAGGGCTCTCGGTCTGGTGATACTTTTTTTTTCTCATGATTCAATAGCTACCTCAAAGACTGTCTCACGTGCTGGCATAAGGCTAACGGAAGAAATTTGTTCTCATTTAAGATTTCTACCAAGTCTATATAGGAAAAAAAGTATTATGCAGTAAAGACCTGCACATGTGGGAAATGAAGGTAATGAGAGGACTATCAACAGGTCAATGAGCAAGATCTCTTAATAATAAAAACAAAATTGCCACTTTAATTGATGCGAATGTGGTCACAAAATATAACCGAAGAGATCTGCCAATTAAAAAGAGTTATTAGATATGCAGAATCAACGAGGATAAAGTAGAAACCAAAAAAAAATATTATAAGACTCAGAACGTGTTATTTACGAGGTATGAAAATTGATTGTGAAAGTGGAAGAAAGCGCATTGGCTGTAGAAACCGTCCAATTACTGAACTAATGCTAAGCCACATTCTTAAAATTATCCAATAATCTAAAGAGGGAGGCAATTCATAGACGAATCTCTGCAATAAAAGTGTATATTGACCAAATCGTTCAAGTAGCTGAAACTGTTCTTTGAACCAATGGTTTTATAAGCTGGCTTTGTGAACTTCGCAATGACGTAATTATTATTTCATGAACTTAAATCTTAAGGGCAAAATTGTATTTTGCAGGAGGTCGTTCGTGAGTCACAGAGCCATCTGAGCAACAGCCGGCAACACCTTCGTGCCCTGGGTGTGTCTCAGTCCCTGGACAGCGATTGCGGGGCCCTGCTCCAAATCCAAAACCTAATGCTGGGTCAAGATGATACTTGTATCCGGCACTCACCGGTCATCGTCTGTGGACAGGATGGGTCGGGAAAGTCCACACTCCTGTCGCAGGTAAGAAGCTTAGCTCAAGTATTTTCACTGTAAATAATTTTTACCCTGGACTCAGGACAGGAGAAAAAAATATAATTCAGCTGTAATACAGCTGTAAGTGAAATAACAACTACCCGTTTATTTTAATATATACGAAGATGTATCAAACTATTTTTATACATTTTGCCATATCAACCATAAATTATTTAAAGTTTTAATAATCATTTTACACTATTATGTTCTTTATACGTTAATTTGTTCTTACGCTAACAACCCGAAACTCGGAACAAAGCACGGAATCGCTCACCAAAATGGAAACTGCTCCGCTGCGAAAGCAGAAACTAAGTTATCCGCTGGAAAAGTTCTCACTGTCGTAT
Organism: Nephila pilipes; assembly: GCA_019974015.1. NCBI lineage: Eukaryota > Metazoa > Arthropoda > Arachnida > Araneae > Nephilidae > Nephila > Nephila pilipes. Next base: position 11,302 of record BMAW01127128.1, on the reverse strand, counting down.
TTCGCGTTTAACAGGTATTGCATAATTCGAATTTCTTCTTGATTGAAGTACAGATAAGTCTGTCTTAGCGTGATGTTAAATGGATGGGAAGGAAGAAGCCTGATTTAGGAAAACTTTTTCCCATAAATATGTGCTCAATGATTAATTTCCCATTATCTATTTTATAAAGAAATAATAAATATTCGCTGATTTTATAATCCTACTAATTTCTAATTGAATCTGTCACTTTTTCTGATATAAAATTTATCCCATGTTTCGTTTTATATAATGTAATGCTAAATGTATTTATAACTTTACGTGTTCACGTGAAAAATGGAGTATTTTGGAATATTCCTAAATTTTAAGAATACTGCATCATAAACGGATGTTTGTGGTACAACGTCGCAAACTTGAGTGAAAATTTGTACAATTATCTACCTTTAAATATGTTCGAAGTTTCAAACAGGTTCGTTGACAGCCTTAATGCATTATTCTATTGGAAACTTTTGGAGAATTTTAAAGCAGCGCATTTGTCCACACCGTGCTAGCAGAGATCTCTATTGATAGGACAGTTCCCACTATACCACACTTTTGCAAACTACTAGTAGTCGTTTCCTACACTACTGTGGCTACATCTTCGAAGCAATTGGTTTCCTCCGCCTACCAGATTTCATTTCAAGCGAGCCTGCGTCATTGAGTTCCTTAATGATATGCAAACCATTGACAGCCATAGGATCACAGTTTTTCTTCAAACCCTTTCAAATCGGAACCTCCACCAGACTATGACCGCACAGTCATCGTTCTTACAAAACAGCTTCCCAAACAGAACACGATCTTTCATTGAGAAAAATCATGCCGATGTTCTCAGAAACAATATGAGAGGAAAAAAACAGCCTGTATCCCGCGATTTTACAATAAATGGAATGCGAGGTGTTCATGACATGTTTCTATTTTTTGCATATTATGACGTGTAAAGCAAAATATAGTGTTAAGCTCATAATTTCCTCCCCCCTTTTCTTTACTTCATTCTTTTACGTATATTCATGTCAAATTTCAGGTCATTCTGACCTTTGCTTTCATGTTTATGGGTTTTTTTTAAGGTTGGACTTTTATTATAACCACACTGTATGTATCTAGTATAAATATAATTAATATTCTTACATTCATTTCTAACTGTTATGAATAAAACTGCATTGAATCGAAATTTGAACTCTGAAAGAATTTACTCTTTTCATCGAATTCCTGAAAAGGATAAAAGTGCTCGTGAAATTTATTATAATACAATGCATTATTATTTCTTTAATCTAACTTCCTCTTTTGTCATTTTTATTCCATTTTTATTTAAGAGGAGAAAAATCTATTGCATATATTTAAAAGCATAGAAAATAAGTGTATTTAATTACAAGTTTTAATGAGACAGATTTCGTAAGAAATACAAAGAAAAATTTTCTTGTCGCATTCTATTCATTTACATCAATGCTCTCATTCGTTTTCATTCTTCAGCAAAAGCACAATATTTGAATCGCAGCATTTGTTCCTGTTAGAAAAGTCTCCAAAACAAGTGAATATTTCCATGTCTCATTCTTTATTTCCTGAAAACATTATTGGAAATCAATTCCTCGGTAGATTTTGAATTCCTTATCAGGAGAAAAGAAAGCCGTTTGTAATTACGTCGAGAAAAAACTCGAAATTCGATTCTGGAGAGAAAACTTCCCTAAGAGAAGGAATGCAGAAACAAATTCTATAATTAAACACTGCTACAAGTATCGGAAACACTAACAAAACATTTGTGAACTAGTACTATGCTTAATTAGAACTTTTCAAAAATACATGAAATAGTAAAAATCCAAAACAGTTTAAAATGCATATGTTATTGAAAATTTCATTTCTAATAAATATTTGTGTTGTCAAACATTGGGAATAAACACTTCTTTTCAATAAGCAAACAAAAGCTGAAAGAAGGGGGATATAACTTGCGTAAAATTTCGTCATTCATGAAAATTGGCGTAATTTTTCCGAGCTTTCACCAATAATTCCGGTGGTCAAATATTCCTAATTTTATTCTTGATAACAATGAATTGATCTTTTTCCTTATGAATGTGACGCCAAATAAATTCATCTGTAGGTGAATTTCATTAATGGCGAGAGAATCTCGATGATTTTATTACACCATTTAGACGAGCCCTACAGTCTTTTAACATTTTGTATATACTCACCAGTCTTGGAATCCGAAGAATGCAATTAAAATAGCTGCTAATGATAACAGCTGATAGAACTCTGGTTAAAATAAGATGTAAAAAGGGGTTACATAAAACTACTTTGCATATAGCAAAATACACCATGTTAAGTCATCCTGGCAAATAGTAAATTAAGAATAACCAATTTTTATATCACACTTTCCAATTGTGGCACAATATTACATCGTTTAGCGACGTTTTTCGTTACTGGCTGAATATCGCCTTGTTTGGCGCTATTTTTTGGAATATCGCATTATTTGACGAAACTTTTCGTTATGGTGGCATATCGCATTATTTAGCAATACTTTCCATTTTAGCAGAATATTGTATTGTTTAGAAACACTTTCTAGTTTGAACGGAATATAGCAACAATTTTCGACACTATCCATTTAAGGAGGAATATTCATAATGAAAATTTTCTGTTCTGGCGAAAGTGGTCAACGGGTTCTTACCGATGTACTAAAAAGAATAAATAAATAAATTTTATTTTAACCATTCATAATAATTGAAAAAGGGTATTGTTGGTTGACTCTGTAAATCGAATTCAATGTATTCAGTAATTTCAGGACAGGAGTTAATAAAACTTTTCAACAATATGCGTAAAGAAATAAAAATAATTTGGTGCATAGCTTTGAAATAGTATATGATATTATATCATTTAAAATTTTAATTGATCTTATATTATCTCATCCATTATCAGAATTTTACACTACACTGATCTGTGAAAAATAGTGGAAGCTAAGAGATATTTGAAAATACAGTAATATAAAACAATCCTAAAAGGAGTTTATTAATATTCGCTTTTTTAACCTCCTTTCAAGCTGCTAAACAATTATGCAAATTATAGGAGGGGGGAATTCACGGTTGGCGACTTCGCATCTCTGTAGGTATAAACCTCTGTTATAACTGATGTCATCTCACAAATTTAAGCTCAGTTGTAGACAAGCAAACGTGGATGGTACAACTGATGCAACAATTGCGAGTCGCTATAAGCTTAAGTCGCTTTTTTTCCTTTTTTTTAAAAAAAGTTTTATGAGTGATGGTTTGTGCGTAAATATTGTGGACAGCTTAAAGATGGGTGAACCAATGTTCAAGGTGAAGGGGATCAAGGATACAAGTTTGCTCAACAAACCTTAAGCAGCAGGTAAGTTACGGTTTTGGGATTTTGGGACCAAAAAAACTGCTTTTTTAGTTGAGTTTATTGAACCGGCACTTACGATCAATGCAGCTGTTTATTGTCAGATTTTACGATTACTGTGCAAAACCCTCTAAATCAAAGAAGGGGAATGCTGACTTCTGTTGCCGTCATTCATGTCAACGTTGTTGCTGAAAGATGTCACTCAACAGCTTCAGTAAAAGTTTAAAAGGGATGTGTTTGATCATCCAGTGTATAGCCCTGACTTAGAGCTGAGTGTTTTTCATCTCTCCCTTGAATTGAAGAACTGGTTAGAAGATCAAAATTTCAATACGAATTTGGAGCTTCGAAACAAAGTGCAAGTTTATCACTTGTGGCAACGTTCCTTGCAGAGAGGAACAATATTCTTGTCCACCGTTAGTACTAAGGCCTGAATCTTCACCGTGATTACGTTGAAAAGTAACCATGTTTTTACATAACTCTTAGTATCAAATTAATCTTCTGTACTCGTGTTGTTTATGGTACATCGGAGTTGGGAAAAGAACAGCCTTCGAACATTTATTTTTAAATCAGAAACAAATACACACAAAATAAATAACATTCTGAGGATAAAATACCCAGTGTATTTTTAAACATGCTTACCAGGATAACACAACATGTTCTTTTTATTGGTTTTCTTACAGGGATGTACGACTTCCATATTTTCTAGAATAATATTCTATCATTACAGTTAATCATTGCTCATGTGTGAAAGTTCATTTATATATTTGACCGTCAACATTAAAATAATTACGAAGCAACTCATATAGACAAAGACTTAACTTAAAAAGGTAGTGAAAGTTGGCACGAAGTAGTAAAATCTACTAACCTAAATGCCGGTCATAAATTGTATATTTCATTACAAATTGATTAAAGATTTTATTGTTTGAGTTTAAATGCACTATTTTCAATCGTTCATATATTTTACTTTTAAAATCATTTCGAAGCCTTCATATTCAAACCATTCACAAATGAATGCTCATAAATCAAATAGGTAGAACTTGGAAACTGAAATGATACTATAACTAATCTATGATTTCACATGACAGCGAAAGGTAATCAAATTATCGACAGCAAAATTAATTCTCCGATCTTTAGAAATTACCTTTATGGAAAAGAAATTTTCCAAGATACACTCTAAAGAGTGGAAATCAATAATTTAAACTTGTTATATACTTATTAATTTCGTTTCATCTATCATGATTCATTTTACTCGGGACAGCATATAATTTTTAAAGAAATATCGTTAGAAACAAGTAGTAAAATCCATTGATTTGCTATACTGTCTGTGATACTTATCATGTCAAGAATCCATCGGATTTGAATCGGATTTCAACAAATATCTTGAAGTAATTGTAACTCGATAATAGGATCTATTCAAGGAATCAAACATATCTTATTACTAGTAACTTCTATAATTAAAATTTCAGTTAATGTTATTGTTTTTTAAATATCGTCGCACCTTGAATTATTTATCTCCCATATTCAGTTTTTAACTTGATTTTAGACTACTATTCAAAATAACGATTTTGCTTAAATTGCTATTATTTAAATATTACTACTATTAAATTACTATTACTTTCAGGTAAAAGTAACGATTTAATTATACGATATACCAAATACAATATTGAAAATACAGAGATTATTCCTAAAATACCAGCATTAGGAATATTAAAATGCAATGGGGTAACTCAGTATTGTATTTTCTACAATTATCTTTCTTCCTTTTTTATGAAATCTTAAGTCGTTCTTTTTTTTCCTATGAAGTTATTTGTCTTTTTAATTTGATATTATCTCTATTTCATAATTAAAATTATTTCATATTTACGAATAAATAATTTGAGACATGCTATGTCAAATTTTTAATATTTTTATTTAAAAATTTGTATTCAGTATTTACGTTATTTTATTCTTTCAAAAATAATACATTTTATTAAAACATCGGATAAATTGAAGTATCGGACACCGCTAGTGACTTTTAGGAGCGATAGTGTATTAAATTTAATAATCTGTTGTATTAAATATTGGTGACCCTGATACCTTTTATTTCAGAAAAACAGACCCACGTAAGTCATATGTTTTCTTTCTCTATTACTATATTCATTTGAAGCAGCTGACGATTTTTAAAAATAATGGACAATATTTTTAAAATACAATACATCATGTTTTTGTCTTTTTAAATTTTTTCCCTATACTTTAATATTTTCTGCGATAACTGTATGCCGCGAAATGGGCCCTTAAGTATTAAGTATTTCTGAAAAGTATGATTTAAGTTTTTTGCATGATATGGACCAAAGGGTAAAATGCATGATTTAAGTGGTGCATGAATAAAGGTACAGTTTTGTAAAAGACTGGATATTTGGTACTGTAGCAAAACTAATCGATTCGTTGAGAAGAAAGAATGGCTTAGAGGATACGTGCGAATGTTACAGTTCATTTAAGACGTCATTTCTTACGTAAAACAATATTGCCGAAAATATTTTATATCTCACAGTCCTTTTCGCTCAAATCAAGGGGGAGTATTTGATACTTCACTATAACCGAAACATCTAATCCTTACAAGCGTAAGAAATTCCAATATTTTCGATGTTCGGTGACCATAGGTAATCAGTTTCTTTCGTGGAACCTCTTACATTCCAACAAAAATGTCACATAAAATGTGACCCTTGATAAAGATCAGGCTACATTTACGGGTCGACGGTGAAATTCTAGAATCTTAAGCCTAACGTATGAGTAAATGTTAATCTCCGTTCAAGCTACGTTACGCAATTTCTATCCACGACTCGTTTATTTCTTAAGTACATAGTTTTAAAATGAAAACTAATCTCAAGTATCTTTGCGGTTCTGTCGTAGATGCCGACCACTACATCACGTTATCATGTCTTATAATTAAAGATTAAGTCTGCGGGGGTCCTCCTCGAACCATTCTTAACCTTCTCACCATGCCATGAGGCGGCACGTTAGAACAACTTATTTCTGCATGCGTGCAGATATGCATATTGCGAGTCGTGCCCACTTGTGATCTTGACATTTTTTCCCGTGCAGCCATCTGAAGAATAATTTTTTTTTTTGGGGGGGGGGGAATCCGACTACTGTCCTCCCCCAACTATCTAGCTAGATTTCCCACCTGGACTTCCCCGGATGTCATTCCTTCCATTGATGACAGGGATATACAGAACTCATTTGGTTGAGTAGAAGGCATCTCGAACCAGTAGATTCATCATTCTCGTAATGCAACCGACCAGAGTTTTCTTTGATTGTTAGTTGGATGCCAGAATCCTGCTAGTACTGATGTCTACGAGGTAGTTCTTATGTCCCATACCAACTTGCTAATTTTATAATACGAAGTGTATCTCTTCTGTTATCCATTAGCCATTATTTTTTGTTAATATTTAAACTGACCTCCATTCTGAATTTTGTTCCATTTGATCGAGTGATATTCTTACACACAATACTATAAATGTTAACGTTTTAAATATTATACTGTCCTCTATCGTTCTCAACCACTGATTTGAGTGATTTGAAATGAAATATATCTTCATGTCTTTCCATCGAAAAGTGCCAAAAAAAATGATTCCACACTATTATTCAATCCAATATAACAGAATTGCATTTGCGATCCATGATCAAATCTTTTAGAGGAGAGGTGACCCCTTATTCTGTAGTTTTAATGTCAATCAAGTGTGTCCTTATTCTTAAGTAGTTGTATTGCATTCTAAAAATCTTTGAATTTGTGTATGTGCATTACTGAAACTCGATTGGATTCTATATGTACATTCAACTCTTCTATATGTACACTCAACTTTATCACGGTAGATACGTTCCTTAGAAAACAGTGTAAAAAATCGTGTAAAAATGCATGCAACATATGGTAAATTTGGTAATGTGTTCCACAACTTTAAGGAACCGTGTAAGAGGAAAAGACTCTCAATATTTTCCCAAAAAATCGCACAAAAAAGTAGTAATAAAATCCACATTACATATTTACAAAACAAAAATATTTCATTTTTATTACAAAAAAAATTAAAATTAGTGTACATACAACATATAAAAATTCAAATTTAAATTAGGAATAAAACTACTAACTAACAACCATTCCTTATTACTTGATAACAAGCAAGCACGTTTATTATGTACTGGATCCAAAATGCTATGATCAGTAGGTGTGTCAATATGTCTAGCACAACTGTCAGTTTTGATTCAGAAGAAAAATTTCTTTCGTTATTAACGACCTCTATTTTTTTTTTTTTTTTTTTTTTTAAATATTATTCCATACTTGTAGCAAATTTCAAATCCTCGCAAATTAAATCAGCTGTTAATAGTTGGACTTCAGCTTCGACTTCGTCATTATTGACTTCTTTATTATCATAAACTGTCAAAAATTGGATCAAATCGTCCTCAACCAAAGGGCTCTCTAGTATTTATTCTTGGATGTCAGCTGTTTACATATTGTTGAACCCTTCGCCCCAAATTGCATTTGATAGAGATATAATTTCAGAACGCACAGCTGATTTTTGTACTACGAAACTTCTACGTTTGACGCATGCTGGCAAAAGAATTTTCCAACAAGCATTTTAGGTTGATTAGAGCAGCTGTTGGATGGCAAAAGCAACATGTGTAATGCAATCTATAATCGTATTTTCTTAATGCTTCCACAACAGTCCAATTTCTTTCTTCCCCTGAGTCTAAAATATATTTAAACGTCACAAGTGTCACCCACAAATGTGTGGGCATAAGCCGTGCGTAATCTGATAACTCTGTCAAAATTAGAATTTTAAAAAAAGTGTGGGGATTCGTGTTAAAAAAATCGTGTAAGAAGTATTTTGGGGAGCCATGTTATTTCAAAATCATGTAAAAAAGGACCATATAAAAAAGAGTTGGGTGTATATTGAACAAATATTTATTCTTGATTATGAAAAGGGTGTATGAGCTTCAAATCATTAATATCTATTGGTTAATTTGTATAGCCTTCATTATCTTGTAAAAAGAGATTTGTAAGTAATTAATAAATGCTGAAGGGACAGTCTGTTGTTTTAACGAGTTTAGAGTTTGGCCTCCTAAGGCATGTCGCCAGTAATCTTCGTGCTGCATCAAAGTGCGAAATTAACAATCAATCAATCAATCTATTTTGTTTTATCAGAGTAACTGTTAATAGCTGTTATCTTAGAATCTTACAATAAAGCCTTCAAGGTTTTGTTTTAGTTGATTTTGCTTTCCATATTTTTCTCGTCTATTTCTTTCAATTCCCTGCTTACTATGCGTCAAAAAACACAAACTGTCACATACAATTATTATGATTGAGTAGCCTAGAAGATTAAATTACTGAACTAAAGTACATTTTACACCATTAAGCATAACTCATGCATCTCAAACCAACACTTAGGGTTTCTTTTCTCAATTTTTCACCAAAGTCTTAACGCCAATCTGTATAAAAACGAAAGGCTCCAATAAAATGAATCAAAAACTCCCTAAGAGTTAAAGTGTTTCTTTATAACTGCATACCAAGAGAAAATAATTATAAATGATGAATGACTCAAGTTTGGCGTTAAGACTAATAATCTGACATCATAGTTTTCTTTTTCTCACTTTTTCCGCCTATGCAAATATTTCTAAAATTTAACAGCTTTGTGTGCCAAAGGGATTTCTGATTAGTTTACTTAATGGCTCGTCCTATTAGTCGAGAGGAAGGCAGTGAATCTTTGACAAAGATCTCGTGATTATGGTCTAATGCCCTGGCAGTTTGTTCCCCATCGATTAGAAACAGAAAGATAAGTGTATTAACACTCTATTCTAAATTTCAGGTTAAAGTTAATTGCTTCGGGAAAAAAAGACAGATGTGTATATTGATTGTTTAGCAAAGCGTTAAAGCGATGTGGTTTTTTTAAAGTGATATATTAACATTTAGAACAAATCCTGTGCAATATATTTTTTTTTAAATTTTACAAGCAGTTTATTCTTCTCATTAGACTTATCTTTTTTTTCTGAAGAAAATTTATACTCTTTATTTAAAGTTATATTTCCTACCATCTAATATATGTGTTTATAATATGCTGTTGAGAACACTATTTGGCATTTTTTGCTGTTGTGAAATTTATTAATTCTTAGGACTGATATATTTTAAAGGAAATTTATTGATCCATTGTCCATTAACGTTGCACTTAGATGTAACTCAAGACTAATGGAGAAAGACTTCATAAACTTGAGCGTATGTTATTTGACGAATGATTGATTGATTTTAATATTTTATTAACATTGTACTTAAATGCAATCAAGACCTATTGGCGATGAATTTGAACCACAGTCAAGTTGTGACTCCCACTGTCATTATTAAACTTATTTGAAATAGTCACGAATGAATAGTCAAATGAATCGATAGTCTTATAAAGAGGATAACTAAGTCATTTTATTCGAATATATAAATATTCGAAGATCAATCACTAGTCTAATATATCTATGGATATACCCTATGTATATACGCTCCAGAATGTAACGTTTAATATCTTACCAAATCAATAGTTTTGATTCCTTGGCAGATATAGAGTGAATGAATGTAAAAGTTATTGGCGCAAGAGCAAGATGTGGCTGTGCGGCACCAAACAAGGTTTAACTGTGGTCCAGACGTGAAGAAAGTGAAAAAAAGACAATTGGTTGACAAGAAGGAGGGTTGAAAATAGAGAAGGATTGCTAGGGTATCCCGGGAGTGAGTCCCCCCTGACTGACCAAAGACAGTAAACCCCATAGGAAAGAAAAAGATCACTAGGGTACCTCAGGATCATGATGCCCGTACTTACCTAAGAAGGCAAGTTCCTGAGGTCCCCTGATATAATTCATAGGAGCAGGGTGTCCAGCTATACCCCCAGACGCTGGGTACCCATTTTAGTCGCTTCTTACGACATACATGAGCTACAGTGGGACTATTCTGTCATTCCCGTGGCAAATATAGAAATAAGAGTCTAATTCCTTAACCCTATTCGGGATAATTCCTAGCTGTTGTATGATTACTTAACTTATTAACATAATCACTATTCTTTCGTGTATAACTTCCACTCATTCTGACTACGTATTAAATTCTTAGCTGCTAAGTAATACAGTTCATCAATTCTATTCGTTACACTTCAATAATTCTGATTTGTTACACTTCTATAATTCAAAATAAGACACATTTAAACTATTGTGAGAGATCTTCAATTCAAACAACATTATATTGAAATCCACTTATAGTTGATTGAAAGGGAGAGCGTGATAGAGTTTATAATATAAAGAGACGAGGGCAGCACTTGAACTGGCACCTCCCTATCCAAATTTCCACACCACTTGTAGCCTTGATAGATTCAACGTAAATCATCCCCGATTCACGATGAAACTTTAATGTAATCAGGATTTGAAACTATGTCTCGATGGAAGCAACGCTGGTCATGAACTCGCGACCATGACCAGTGGACCCTCGTGAATATTGCAAAGGATCACTAGTGATTAAAGGCTCAAAATTTGAAGTGTTAATTCTGAAGAAAGAGTAAAATGGAATGAAAGAGAGTTGTGTAGAATAAGCTTAGAAGTTACTGAATTGAATCCACATTAACTTGTTTCTTCTTCAAGAACATGGTGCTGAGAATGAATACAGGCTCGGGAATCATCCGCGTGTTTCGGCAATGGTTCAAAACTATTAACTCATGACCAATGGAATTTAAAATATTTCTAGTTCAATTTTAATTTTAAAAAAATGCAAGATCAATGAATAGTTTCAAAATATGTCCTGTTTTTTTTTTTTTTTACTGCTTTATCTTCTTTTTGCTTTATTTAAGAAAAATATTTAATTTTTTGTATGAATAAGTCACACTTAATGTATAATACAGCTAATTATTTACTGATCGGATGCATTCTAAGCAATTTATAAAAGACAATTAACAAAACA
>BMAW01127126.1:0-13590 GCA_019974015.1 Nephila pilipes | reverse complement strand
TCTCACTGCCTTACAACCACTCAATTAAGATGGATTACATTTTTACTACCATGTAATGAATCAGAATTATAAAATTAGGAGTTGTTTTTGAAACTATTTTCAGATGATTAGCTTGGCAGAAAATTATAATGTCATTGGCAAAAATACAAATTTCTGAGTTAGGATATTTTGAAATGTCCTACGAGAAAATTGTGAATAAATTTGGAGAAAGGGCGCTTCCCTGTCAAGTACCCGCTTGCATAGTGCCAATTCTTGAAAGTTTACGATTTAATCTGACTTGAAATGTTCTATTATGGGTATATTCTTGAATGAGATTGATCAGGTAAACTGGGAAATTTAATTGTATCATTTTATGTATTAATCCCTCGTGTCACACTCTTTTGAATGCTTTTCGGACATTGAGGAAGACTCCTCCCGTGACCAAATGCTCATTAAAACTTTGAGTGATTTAAATTTGAAACTCCCAAAAGTTGCAGTGAACTTGAAAGCCAAGTTGTTCAGGTGGAATAATGTTATTTTCTCTTAAGCGATCATTGATTCTGTTGTTTAGAATTTTCTCAAAAACTTTAGCTATTGTGCTTAGAAGACTAATGGGTCGATAGTTAAGTGGGAATTTTGGATCTTTGTCTGGTTTTGGAAGAAGAATGATAATTGCATGCTTCAAGGATTGTGGGAATTTATTAAAAAGTAAACATTTGTTCAAAATTTTGGTAAGATGTGTAATGGCCTTCAAGAGAAAGGATTTTAAGGCAATATTTTTGATTTCACCCTACCCTGGGGCTTTTCTAACATTGAGCTTTTCAATAATTTCTGTGGGGGAGGTTAGTTTATTGGGCGCTGGACAATCTTGGTTGTTGTTAAATCTTCTAACTTTTCTTTTAACATGTTCAATTAATTCATCATCGTAAAATTCAGCGTTCTCAGCGAAGGATTCCTCAAACGAGTAAACGAAGAGGTCTGCTTTGACCTGGGGATCGAACACGAGACCTCTAGGTCCAAGAAGTGGAGGTAAAGCCCGCGGGGGTATAAATAGAAATTTTGTCTAATTGAAAAAATGACTGATCATCAGTATTCACCGTTTCAAGGCAATATTCTAATGTTTGAATTTTTGTGAGGAAAATATCCCTTTTGATTTCCCGATGAAACCTATTAATTTCAGTTTTCATTGGGAGATACCTGAAGCGGATGGGAGATACCTGTGGATCAATGGGAGATACCTGGGAGTTTCCTAAGGCGGTTTTTCTCTTTAATTTTTTTCCTGGTTGATTGAAGGATATTAATATGTGGATGGTCTATAACTTTAGCGATGCTAGATTGATTTATAGAATTTAGAAGGTAAAATTTGTAACCGCCTCTTCAAGTTTGCTAACGTTGTTAATCAGCGGGTTTCCACAAATTGATTGTGAGATTTTCAGAGAAGTTAATCCAATTAGAGTGAACAAAATTTTGTTATGGGTATGTGGGGAAAGATTATCCAAGCCCACCAAAAAAGCAGGCCGGGTTGTTGGTCACTTGGTAGTTTCGCACTGGTACTAACTGTCATATTTTGTAGGCCTTTTGAAATACCTAAATCAATTGTTGAGGGGAGATAATTGTGATTAATATGCAAGATCATTAGGGGCAAGAATGTCCAAAAGTCTGAGAGAATTTGAAAAGGCAATTGACTGCTGAGTGCACGTGAAGTTGGGCTCTAAGTGTGATGTTTAGCACTAAGGTCTCCAAGCACAAGACAATGTGATCTATTACAGAAATTTTTTTTAGATTATGAGCATATCTTGATTTTCGGGGGGGGGGGGGGTTGCAGGCTGAGTAAATGGTAATGGGAGGACCAACTTCTGTTTCAATGTTGATTGTAGTTGTCTCCAATGCCGCAGTGTGGAAGTTTAAGCAGTGGTGCGCAATTAATTTTTTAAGAAGTAGAGCTGTTACTACTCTACGATGTGTACGTTAGTCAGTTCTGCAGGCTTTATAATTGGAGATATTGAAAAATTCTGCAGGTTGTAAAAAAGTCTCTTGCAAAGCAACGATGCCGGGATTATTATCGATAATATATTGTTGGAGTTCGGAAATGTGAGGCAGCAATCTGTTGGCGTTCCATTAAACAATTTTGAGAGGTGAAAAGGAAAATCTTGAATTAAACATTAAAATCCAATGTCTTCGTCTACGAGTTTGAGAATTTCTCGCATCTTTTTAAATCTAATTTTGTTAGAAGTTGATATTGCAATTACTTGGTCAATTAACTGGAACATTTTAGGTTATCGAGAGTATCGGCTGTTGAAGGGGTGTTTGCTTTTGGAGGAGAAGGTAGATAGATCGATGACGAAGCAGGAGGAGAAGAAAGTGAGCATGTATGGTAAGCTTGGGCCGGGAGTGGAGGGAAATCACTTTGCTAGAGTTACAATTCTTGTAATTCCAGAAGGCGTTTTTGCTTGAGAGCTGCTTTTTCCCCTTTTTCTTTCTTCCCATGGGTTAAGTTTGGGAGGAGTTAGAGGTTTGTTGAGTGGATTTTTAAGGCAACCGATGTAGGTAGCGGGGTGATAGTCTCCACAGAGGAAGGATTTTGCTGGGGTTTCAATTAGTTTTTGGCAGTCTCTTGTAAGGTGTGATGGTTCAGACACTTGGGGTGACGAGTACAAGCGCGAATTATGGTGAAATCATTGTGCTGGGCCAAGTTTCTTCCGTAAATGTTCTATTTTAATTTTCATATATCAAAGTTCTTTCAAGTTATAAATTTCTCTATTATTATCAGATTTAGGTAAGTTAAGTAGAAAAAGCGGTATTGGAAACTCTATTTTTCATGTTGTAGCACTCTTGTGCGTGAATATTAAAATTTTGGAGCTCTTTGATTATTTCTGTTAGCAGCATATCTGCTGTCATGCCTCTGATTACGACGCGCTGCATTTTTTCTTCTGGTAGCTTGTAGGGTTTTTTTTTGTCTTAAGAATTTGATGATACGTTGCTGTTGTAGGAGGGAATAATTTTAGACTGTTTCCGGCTAGGCGGGTTGTCAGCTTAATTCTTGTAATTTGTTGGATTAATGAGCGCCGTTGTGTTAATTGGACTATCAATAGCTATTGGCGGAACTTTTATATTTTGGTTGATGATAGAAGTTATTAGAGGGGGGTAGGTACCTTATTTTATTTATTAAACGGAGTTTGATGATCAGTTGTTATGATAAACATTTTGAAGGGAGGTCTGCATGTCAAACGATTCATCAACTGAAAGAGCATTACATTTATTATTTGTAGCAATTTTTTTCCGCTTTGGGAATTTTTAAATTGATGTTCTTTAGATTTTTTTGTGACAAATTGAAATTAATTGTGGTTTATTGAGGGTTGGGGATCAAGACTTCGATGATTTCACGGAAGTAAGAAACTTCCGATGAAAGTTCTTGTGTTTTGAGCGCTTCGAATTTGAGATGCACCTCTTCTAGTATTTTTAGAATCAATTTAATCATTTCGTATTATCCTTGGGTTAAGAAATTTGCATTCGGGGTAATTCTTTCGCCTATCAGCAAACAAATTGGAAATATATCAGAAGAAAATTTGGCGCATTCCAATTTTACTGTAATTGCATCCAGGTTTAGGGAGAGAAGGAAGGAAGCGACTCACCTTTTGGCTGTTGCTCCTTTTCATCATGTAAAGAGTTTGAGGTAACCAGATCCCAATCCATGTTTCAATCAAGTGGTGTGAGCACCGGCAGCCGGAGAAAACAAAATCACGACCACGAAATGTGGCCCGATTCTCTTCAGAAACGAGTAGCAGCAATTCAATAAGAAAACATATCATACAATGATGATCTATCCACCAGGTATCCATCATATCAAAGCATAAGTGAAAATCGTACGATAGAGGAGAAGAATCAGACGTATGTATCAGTCGGCATCAGAAACCGGAATAAAAGAGACTGCTAAATCCAAAATCATACTATGTCTATGTCTTTCATATATAAATTTTACATGTCTAATTTTGCTTTTCAAGAACAGAGCTCATTTCATAAGCTTACGTAATAAGAAAAACTTTGTTTATGTTCATAAAAATGCGACTGATCAAAAGTCAATTTTTGTCATTTGCAGTTACTATAAAATTCTAAGCTTTTATCGACGTTAAGTACAAAAGAGAAAAACCCAAGGTTGGAAAAAAAAATTACAATAAAATAGTAGACAAGCACTTTGAATGAGAATCTTTTTAATACCGCATTTGATGTACATTTTAGGAATAGATGACGTAAGGTATCTTGTCTAACAATTTACAGCAGGATTGAAGCACCTTTTAAAAATGCAAGCCTTAATGTAGATAATTTGTAATTTTATAAGGCATTTCTAACTTTTCTTGACCACAAAATTTCGACAGTACACGTATCTAGTGGTGGGCATCGAGAATTAGACGTGGGGGATGGGGCAAAAAATTTGTAGACAACAAAAAATAAAGGGCGGGGAGGGGAGGAGGTCGGGGAGTGTAAGAGAGGTAAATAAACACACATAAAACTTAAAAATTTAGCTACAAAATGTTAAGTATTCGATGCTTTCAGAGCAAGTTTGGTCAGAAGTAAAAATCGATGGTTTACTTGTATACTAACTTTAGAGTGGATTAGTTTTAAAGAAAATGGCCAGTTAGCTGTTTCTTAAGTATATATCTCTTGCATGAAATACAGTTCTGTTTAGAAATAGATCATAAGATTAGAACTCACTGACTTTTTTTTTTTTGCTCTCTTTTTTCTACAATTTTGATTAATGCTATATAACTTTCATTAAAGGAACAATATTACAATTACACAGAAAATTTCTAAAAACCAAAACACGTTTCATGGCACTTTCTTAAAGAGCAAGACTAGTTCAAATAACCAACAAAAATGAAAATTTACCAAAATCAAACCAGTGAATTTACTCAAGATATTGTTTAATTCTCCATTGCACTACAAATATGCACGGAAAAATAATAAATTCTATCACAGGTAACTTCTACTAAATAACATTAATTAGATTTTCGAAGCAAATACAATTAATTACATTACAAGAGAAAGATAAAGTAAAATAAGTTTCTCATTGTTATATGTTTAGTTTCTCTGTTTTTCAACAATGTTACGTATCTTTATTTTCGCCAGGCGTAGATATTCACGCCATCATCTTCCTTCGCTACATCTCACTATTCGCTGTGATGCTTTACGAAACGGTTAGCTGCGATTCATGGTATTACAATTTGTGCGTCTATCCGCTTAGTAAATTTTTTAATAATTAAAGGAACGAAAAAAAAAGAAAGATAACTAAGTGATAAGACAACAGGGTTCATATTCTAAAATTTTGTTCATGATAAATGTTTTAGCAGCTAAAATAGAATGAAAATTTAATTTTTTTTTTATCGCCGCCACTGCGCCTATCCATCGCAAAACACAAAAAATTTCAAATTTTCCCAAAATTTAAACTTATAATGTCGAGATCGTATCCAAATTTATTTCAGGAAGAAGGTGCATTCAAGAAAAAAAGTTGAGTTACATCTACATAAAAATGTATATCATCTTTGAAAAAATATATATAGTGATTTCAAAATTAGTTCTGATAAGTTATAGATGAAAGGATTAACAGTTATTCAGAAAAATTAATGCACGTACTTCAAAAATGACA
The DNA here is from genome assembly GCA_019974015.1 of Nephila pilipes. Taxonomy (NCBI): domain Eukaryota; kingdom Metazoa; phylum Arthropoda; class Arachnida; order Araneae; family Nephilidae; genus Nephila; species Nephila pilipes. Next base: position 7,970 of record BMAW01127126.1, on the reverse strand, counting down.
CCTTTATTATATATGCAATTCTCATCGCAACTGGATAAAATTGATATCACTGTTAATAGCTCAAATAGAGCTAAATTACGTTAATAGGTGGTGACGGCTCTTTCCGCGATCTTTTCACTAACAGTCCTCTTAGGGAATTTTTGGTCCTTAAAAATTATTTTATTAGAAAGCTTCCTCCGAAGAACAGAGCGTGAACATGCAAATTAAGATTGCTATATATAGTTTAAGCTTTCATGTTAGGGAGGAGAGATAGGATAGATTGCTAGAGGAGCAGCGAAAAATAAAATAAAATAAAATGAAATGAAACAAAAACAAAAGCGTGGATATTTAGTAATTGATAATTGTGTTACTTAAGGTGACGATCTGTCACTTGAGATTAAATCTAGATTAGATAGCTAAGAAGTCAGAACTACTGAATTAAATAAGTGTTCTGAAGTATTTAAAGTCTTTTCATATCTCGCATACTTCGTCAATTGTCCTCATATTTATTAATTGGGTACATCTCTTAAGTTGGATTGATCAAACTGTGTTGTGGTTTGTGTTGTAAGTAAATTAAGTGTTTTAGAACATGTCGAGCCTTCCTTCCGACCTCCCCACACTGAGGGAAGAGAGAGTTCACCTCACAAGGTCAATTATTTAACACAAATTCAAAACAGGAATTTTCTCAATGCAGATTACGCTTTCCCCCTTCACGTAACTGAGTTCAGATCATGAAATTGGCCAAATTATAAAATTTCGTAAAATTCTACAATAAAAGTTTGAGTAATGAGGTTTTAAAGAACGCATCCCTTAACCCTTTGATGAGAACACGATTTTTCAGAGGGTTCACATTTTGTGATGATGAACTTACAGTGGCGATTTGGCATCCCTTTCTCTGAGGCAGAGGTAGACATTCCAAAAAATGTTAATTATAAAACTCTGAATAATGGGATTAAATTTATTTTGTTTTGTTTTCCCCACGTTTTAATCTAAAAAGACATTAGAGAATAGTTTAACATGAAATATATATTGTTTTTCTTCAAACAGATAACCCTAAAAATACAAATGAAAAGAATTATAATTTTTTTCAGTTTCACAGTTAAAGACGTCCGAAGATCACGTATTTCTTTTTAGATTGCTATAGACATGCAGAAAACTCTCTTTACGGAACAATATTTCAATTTATAAGCATCTTTAAAATCTTCAGAAAATTAAATTTTTTTAAAAAAATCGCTCACAAACAGATGAGTTGATCTTTACTCTTAGAAGGTTAGAAGCGTATCTGAAGCACATGAGTTGACTGGTGACGTTTGGCATACTTTTGGAATCCCTAACGTTAATAATTGGAACAGTATCTGCCCATTAGGCAGGTATTCTTACCACAGGGTTAATGTTATGTGCCTCGATATAGAATAAGTTACCGTAATGTTGAATTCATTTCGGGAACTTAATTCTATATGGAAGGATTTTGAATATCGGTCCAAAAATGAATTTCACTACGAATTTGGACGCAAAGTATCTTCAGCCATTGTTCTACCCAATAGACATTAAAAAGGCACTCTAGAAAAATAAATAAATAAAGCAAAAAAGCAAAGCAAAAAAGCCAACGAATATTCACTGAAACTCAAGAGATATCGAACATTTTAAACAACACTAACCTTGATATTATTTCTGGTCTTTATGCAAACTCTCGAGTTCAAATAAGAGTAAACAATACAACTGGCTAAAGAAACGTGTACATAACATTTTTATTACTTAAAACTAAGAATGGCTTAAGAAGATTCCCAGTGTGTTTTGACCTCAGAAGCAGTGACGTCTTAAGACTTCTTGAGGCCCTGGGCCCTCATCAAAAAATAGGCCCCACCTGCGAACCTTTAATCTAATTTAGTGTATATGCATGCACAGATCTAAAAAAACAATCCACAGTAAAATGAGGTTTTATGTAAATATTCGTTTTCTACATTTTAAATTTGTAAAATCATTAATTCGGTCTTCAAAATCAATTGCTAATAATATTTCATTTTCACAACTCACTAAGCTTAAATTATTCAAACGTGATTGAGTCATACAATTTCTCAATTCGTTTTTGACCAGTTTTTAGTATTGAAAATGAACGCTCACCACTCGCGTTAGTAATAATCATTGATAAGAAAATTCTCATTATTATTTCAATATTGAGAAACACAGTGAATAGTTTTTCATTATACTTGTATGTAAAGAGTGTGTTGATCCCAATTCCAGTCCCCTCATCCAACAACTATTCTTCATCTTCATCTCCATTGGTAGAATTGTGGCTGCGGCAGCCTAAGCACGCGGCTGATGCACGTTAAATCTGTCGGGGCCCAAAGTCCTCCCTTGGCGTGGTGTGGAAGTTATAAGAGGGAGATACTAGCTTAGATGTTGTTTTCGTCACTTGACCGAGGTTCAAAATTACGAGGTCCGTCGCCAGTATAGCCCTCGTGCTACTTCTAGTGCGACGTTAATAAAAACTAATCCATTATTAGAATTATATTTTGTATTAATCTTTCTTTTTTCCATTTCTTCTCTTTGCTTTTTCTTCAGCTTTTCGCCATGAATGATCGTGTATGATATGGAATGCTTACATTTCAAGTTCACTTCCTCTCCATTGATGTCTTTATCGTAAAATTTTGATATTTTCTCGCATGCTATTTTAATATCTATCTCATCCAAATTAGAAATATTTTGAAAAAAATCCCAAACATTTCAAAACGCTTCTCGTATTTTTTACTACACGTTTGTATATTGTAAGTTAGTGAGTCGATTATTGGTAAAAAGGTTTCTCTCTATTTTAAATTTCTGGCTGTGGCTGTTTTCAAACGTTGTGTGGGTGTCTCTATGTCCTTCAAGGAAAATTACCCTAACACGGGGTTGTCTTACACGCTTGTGAATACTTTGATACTCCTTTATAAAGGACACATCCTTGATTTTTGACTCATAATAGTCAAAAGAGTCTCTTTTGGTTTCTATATATATCATTAACGATTTTAATCATTTTAAACCTTTCGAGAAATCCATATTTTTACTCTGGAGAAATAGATTTACTTTGTCAATACGTGTCAAAAAGTCAATCCAAAGAATAGTTTTAAAAAAAAGTAGCTTCTCTAATTCATTCATCTTAATTTTTTGCAGAAAGTCCAGTATCCGCTGCCTGTAATTTATCATTAATCAAGCATCCATGCTCATGAAAATATTTAAAAATATTTGCAAACACTTTTAAAAAATCGAAAACCAGAGAAACATTTTTTTTTTTTTTTTTTTTTTTGCTCTTTCGAATTCATTTTATTACATGCAATTAAAAGCCTAGATGTAAATAGAAAAGTACATAAGATTAACATTACACTCGAGATTTCTCGGTGTCGTGTCGACGGTAGCCTTAAAAGTTTTATATCAATATTATCCACATCAGTGAAGTTTTAAAATAAAATGATCAGTTATCGAAAAATAAATGACCTGTAAAACTTAAAATAAATGACCAGTTATAGCTTAGAATCCACTTTTAATCCTGTACGAGATGATGTACAGAATAGTTATGAATAATTTAGTAAATGATGGCTCCCCTTTTTATTTATATCCTAAAAATAACTAAGAGGTTTTTTAAAATAACACACTCACATTTTGGGGACGAGTTATTCGAAAAAGAATTGTTATTTTGCTACTAAAAATAAATAAATAAATACACTGTTCTAAAAATCATTATGCCTTATCTCACGTAATATGCACATAACTATGCGTAAAATTATGGGTTTTCTTCCCCTTTTTTTCATACTTTTCAAGAGGAAAAAAAAAAGAAAATTCGCTCACAAGTTTATAAATAAAAAAAGTATAAAATTAAAGTATTTTTAATAAATTTCAATTTTCTGTAGGAATACTTGATTAACTGATTAAACAAACACTCGCAAATAGAACATTACTGAGGGTTCTTATACCCTAAAAATCTCTTATTTTGTACCGAAAATTTCTCCATTTTTAATATTTATTCTTAAAACATCAAATTGTTGTTCAGGCATTTATTTACCTAATTACCAAATCGTACTGTAGGATTCCTGTTATATGATTGTTTTACTGTAGGATTCCTGTTATATGATTGTTTTTCTGTATTACATAAGTACAAACAGTAGTAATGTAATATATTCGTTTTATAAATGTTCTTTTTTTATTTGGGTTTCAATAATAATAAAAAAGAACAGTCATTTGAATTTTTAAACGAGTAAAATAACGCTTTCCATATCGGAAGCAAATAAAAATATTTTTCTGAATGACAATACACATCGGAAATTCTTTTGGAAGATCATAGTGCATTCAGAATGAAGGAAGCGCGCAATTATGCATATTAATCATTATAAAATATTTTAAAGAGTCTATTAAATATTTATATATAATTTTATAAACAGTTAAAAGGTTATTTCATGTTGTTTAGAGGGAGAAAGAAGAAAGTTTACAAAAAAAATAACAGAATTTTTTTATAAATCAGGATACTATTTTTATAACTCTGTCAATAAAAAAAAGCAAATACGATTACATATTATTTTACTTTTCTAATGAGTTATAAATATTTGTATATTATCATAAATTTCAAATACAATTCAAAAATAAAAACATAATTACCTCTTGCTGTTTCAAAGAAGTTAAATTTAAAGGAATGAATAGCCGATTTAGAACCATAGACCACTTGCTTCTTCGAAAAAGTGTGATTTCCTTCAGGGTCATTTCAACCCTCTTTTTATTAGCCCTGACGCTTGTTATAAGATCAGGAATTTGTTTTATCACTTCTATTGGGGGCTTAAGTGTATCTCTTGTCCATTCATGAGCGATCCTTAACTCACGTGTGCAAATAAATAAAAGAACGCTGGAAGGAGTGTCTGTTATGTCTGTGACTGTCCTTCCCACAGCAGCATTTTTATCAATAAATTGGACATATTTCGCTTTAGAAATAAAACTAATATTTTCCCTGATTCTCAGCAAACGTCGTAAATAGAAGAATTTGATATAGAAGAAACTGTCTTCAACCAGTCATGTCCGGGAATAACATTTGATCATTTAAATTATTCTGATCATGATCTTATTGAGGCTGAGTAGAGAACGAGACGAGGGCCCCTGAAAGGCGAGGCCCTGGGCCCGGGCCCAGTTGGCCCATGCCTTAAGACGTCCCTGCTCAGAAGTGGTTTCAGGTAAAAACGTGGAAGATGCGAAATATTACTAAAAACATGCTCAGCTGTTATACTAGGGGATTCTCAAAATAAAATAATCGCTGTTATAATAGATTATGGCAGTTAACGTTCCTTTTTAAAGAAAGAATTAGCAGTAGAATTAAAATTACCCATTATAAGGCAAGGAAATCCGTTTGTGTATACGTTTGGCATAAATGAACCCATCAACAAAATTTATGAGATTGTAGAACTAACCATCTGCAATCCGCATGACCCAGAAAAGAGATTACTATTGTGGCTCTGCTGATTGGTATTATTTCGGGATCACAGTGCAAAGTACCATCAAATAACTTGAAGGGGATACTCAAAAGATAATTACTCGTACATTCAACTGTCTAATATAAACGAATCACTTGAAAATGAAATATCTCTACTCAGAATTTTTTGGGAATTACATTCAGGAGGAAAGGAAAGAATAAATATAAATTTTTTTTTAATTGATACTCTATTCAGTAAAATAGTACTAGGTCGCATCCACGCGTTAGATGTACTGTATAAACAACAAATTTAAACTTTACAAATATTCCTTGCTGTTCCTAGAGCGACGTTAATTAAACCAACCAAACTTTACAAGCTAAATGTTGTTCAATATTAAATGAAAACTTAAAAAATATTTGGCAGTTAGACGTCATAAGGATTTATGTTAATACTGAATGTTCAAAATTTGATGAAGAATTCATTTCTAAATTCCAAAGTAATTTAAAATTTAAATGTATGGATGTATAAAAATAAATTATTCTGGGAGGAAAAACCAGACAATTTAGATAAGTAAAACGAAGATTTGGTAACTTAAGTACAAATATGAAAACAACGATTGGGTATGTAATGAAAAAAAGAATGTTGTTCATGAACAATTAAAATTGAACATTGTTGAGGAGAGCAATGCAAACGTCAAAAATAATTGTTATTCTATGCCCCATTCTGCAGTTGTTAAATCTGATAGAAACACCACAAAAGTCATATTAGTGTACGATGCGTAAAGGACAAAGATCTCTTAATGATTGTTTGATGTCTGGACCATCTTTAAACCCCAAAATATTAGATGTAATATTGCAATTTCGCGAACATGAATATGCATTCAGTAGCGATGTTAAAAGAACCTTTATGAATATTGGTATGGATAAAGAAGAAATTATTTAAGATTTTTCTGGTGTCCAGATGAAATTGATTCTAAATCTTTCAAAATTTTGAGAATGACTCGTGTGCCTTTTGGGGTGACATTAAGTCATCCTAGTTGAAACAGTTAAATACCACATTGGAAAATATAGTCATGAGTGACACGAAACTGTTCAAGTGTTCAACGGGGCCGCGGTAGCCTAGTGGTCAAGGTCGTGGATAGCGGCTGGCGGTTTTCGTTCAGTCGCGGGTTCGATCCTTGGCCACCAAAGACCCGCCGTGTAGCCGGGGCTGATGCACGTTAAATCTGTTCGGGGCCCAAAGTCCTCCCGTTGGCGTGGTGTGGATGTTAGGAGAGGGGGGTGCCAGCTCAGGTGTCGTCCTCGTCACTTGACCGTGGTTCAAAATTACGAGGTCCGTCGCCAATAGCCCTCGTGTTGCTTCTAGTGCGACGTTAATAAAAACTAAACAAATGTTCAACACCGCTCTTTATTTGGATGCTTTATTTCACGGGGCTGTTACAGCAGAAAAGGCTTTACAGCTTTTTCACAGTGCTGCGGAAATTCATAATGAGGCTAACATTAATTTTAGAAAGTTTGGGATAAATTCGAAAGAGTTACGCGTAAATGGTTCGGAGAGATATGACTGAAGAGAAGGTGACAAAAGAACGCCCTCTAAAGATTTCAAGAATAATTTGGAACATTGAAGATGACATATTTATATTAGATGTGCAGCCCATTCTTAACATGATCGATGATTTGAAAAATTCAAAATGTAGCGTACTTCAAACTGCATCGAAAATATTTAACCCGATAAGAATTGCTTGCTAACAATTACTTGTCAGGACTTAGCGTTTCTCCACACTTAGAGATTTATCTAACTCCGTCTTCATTTTAAATTTTGTTACTTCTTGAAAATAATCTTTCTTAAAATTTGTATTAATTATAAAGTTTATTAATTTATTTTATCAATTAAAACTTCGGAATAGTTTCAATAGGGCACCCGAAAATTATTTCTCAAGGTAAGTACTATATATATATATAAAGTAACGGAAAAAGATTATTAAACGCTGATTTCAACATATTTGACAACTTAAGTAATAATATAAAATGGTACCAAAAATTACAACGTTAGGACATATACTTTATTTCGTGATTTTTTTTCTTCTAAAGTTATGATTAGCGACGCAAAACGCCCGTCCTCTCTGTGAGATAACTCCTTCCGACAACCCTCCGTCCTCAGGGATGGTCGTAAATAAAGGCACGCTGACTCGAAAGGGTTAAGACAGAAAGAATTAGCTCTGCCAAACTGGGGCCCTTTTCGAAACAATCATTGATAGTGAATTTTTGTCTCTGGCAGAGCCATTGAAGACTGTCCTAACTTTTGTTGCTGAGTTTTCTTTCAAAATAGGGTGATGAGTTATATAAGTATGTTTTGGTTCCGAACTATCTACCTCCTCAATAATACCCTATCAAACCAATCCTTAAAAATGGTTTGGTATTCTTCAATATTTTTAAACTTCTATGAGGATTTGATGCAGTTTACAAGCCTTTTTTCAAAGATGTCCTTACAATTTGTAAAGGGAGGATGTCCTTCCACCCAAGGTAAACGCGTTTGATACCTCCTTTGGTTTCTGGTCACAGTTTG
>BMAW01127113.1:0-30405 GCA_019974015.1 Nephila pilipes | reverse complement strand
GAATACAGTTTAGTCAAACCACTCTTGGAGATAGGAATTATTTGGCGGTATTTTGCCAAATGTTGCTAAATTGGTCCGCGAAGCGGATTTAACATTCAGCCAAAAAAAAAAAAAATCGCCAAGTTTGGCAATTATTCAAATTGCGCCAAGTGATTGGGCTAAACTGCATTATTTAAAAAAATATGAGTTAAAACTTGTCGCAAACGTCTAAATATTGCATTGTTAGGCGAGTACGAACGATTTCCAAAATTTCAAAGCTTTAGCTTGATGGGAAGTTGGTTAAATTAACGATCGAAAATTTGATGACACACATACACATTCACACACACACACCAAGTGAAATTCAGAAAAACGTTTTAAAATGTAATGCAATACAGGCAAATAAAATAAAATGCCAAATACACAAAATAACAAAACTGCAAAAGGTACTTTTTTGCATTAATAGCCTACATTAATCTATTAGTTAAAGTAAATGGCACAATTTTTTCTATTTTTTTATACTTTAATTGACACTTTTAACTCTTGTTCTTGATATTGCATCAGCCATTCAACCATAGAATGTCATTCACGGTCAGAATTGCTGGAAACGTGATATGCAAGTGTAAAATGATTATAAACAATGGCGGCTCGTGTATAGGCACTGTGGAGCTGTAGCACCCCTAATATGCACTTAATATTATTGATAACATTCAATATATGTGTGAGTGCTTTTTTTTTTCTTTTATTCTTTCTTTATTCTTGTACATTGTATAATAATTAAGAATAAATGTCAGTAACCATTTCCCAGTAAACTACAATATCACGAAAGAAAAAATTAAAAATATATAAGATACACAAAAATCTTTAGATGAAACAAAGTTCCAACGACGAGAAGTTTGAACGTTGTGCGCATGCACACATACGTTCCCACTAATCGCAAGGCTGTAAGGCAAAGAGAAAAGTGTCGCTCCCGCTTTGCCGACATAGGCGTGCTAGTGGATTGAAGCGTTTTTCGCCCCACTCCTCGTGTGTTGTATTTAAAACACTTGTACTTGTTCTTGAATGTGATTAAGTGTAGAATTAGATTATTTTACCCTGCTTCCAGTTATTCTATTTTATTCATTTTTTTCTTTTTCAATTATTTTAATTAACGGAAAGCTTTAACCATGGCCGTGCATCTCCAATAAATTTCTGTGGTAAGCGCATTTCAACAGCTTAATTTTTGCCGGTTGTCTCTCAATGAGAAAGTTACAGTTAAGAAAAAAGATCGATTATAGCACCTGATATTCTACTATCTCAACTAGGCATAAGCAACAAGAAATATATTAGTAACCATTATTCTGAATGGTACCATCAGAAAAGTTGACTTTGCAACTGTGAAGTAAAAATGTACTGTTTTGCTTCCCGTGTTTGCTGTTTGGAGGTGATGTAACATGGACAAAAAGATGGTTTTAGAAACATAAGCAAAATGAAAGAAAAAAATAGAAAAGTATGAGAAGTCAAAGAAGCCCGTTGACGATGTAGTTCCTCTGTCACTTTTAGGAATTGTAAGTATTCAGGAGAAACTTAGAGAAGCATACAGACTTTCAATCAATGAGCATAATATAAAGGTTAAAAAGAACTAAGAAATATATATGTAGACAGTGGGGTGATGATATTGTACATCCCGAATCTACGATGGTTTGCTCTTATGCAAAGGGCTGGTTGTCGTCGGGGGGGGGGGGTAATTCCATTACTGGATTCCATTATGTTGTTTTTGTAGAAATTTAATGATGAGGCTTGACTTGTTGTACTTCGTTTATTAGAAGAGATGATGAAGAGTGAGTGTATTTACACTATGGGATGACGAATTGACCAGTTCATCGGAGTAAAATAGATGGCTGCCTCATAAATCCATATCAGCAAAAGGCGCTGGAACGCGCTCTGGCATTCGGAGTTTACTACCGACGCGGATAATGCGAAGGAGAAAGGAAGCGGAAAGTGGGGGAAAGAGAACGATAGGTCACTCAGTTTTGTTCTAGAATAGGTGGCGCTGCATGAGCTGTCACATGACGCTGATTTGTGGTGCCATCTATCGAGTATCTGAGGAACTGGTTTTACAGTAAATCGGAAAATAAAATTAATTTTATAATAATTAGCTGGAAAATCCTACATATATATTGCTCAAAATAATAGACAGTATTTTTTTTCTTTTGCAGAAACCTTGAAATTCCCTTACGTAGATATGATGAAAAAAATGCTTCAATAAATCAGGGAGTATTTAAAGGATTAGTAAATTATGCATTTAAATTAGATTCATGTTTGAAGAATCACTGAAATTAGTGCAAAGGTGTTTCTATGACCATTCAGAATGAGATACTTGACTGCCTGCTACAGATATTCCATGAGGAGATAAAGACGGATAGTAGAAAAGTTTCCTTTGAAACTAACATGAGTGATGAAAGAACAAATGGTCCTTGTTCTACGGTACATATTGAATTGAGGAATGTTTGAGCATTTTTGGTGATTCTTCATTCTAAAAAATCAAACTGCTGAAGGCATATTTAAAATAATTGGATATAATCCTTCAAGGAAATAGATAAAAACTGATATTTCAGACATTTTATGGTGCAAATGTCATGAATGGCAAAAGAGCAGGAGTAAAGCAAAAATAAAAGCAGTTTATGCGCATTTAATTCACTGTTATGCACATTAACTTAATTTAATAATGAGAAATTCCACAAGTCTTTCTCGAAACGCAAGAATATATTTCTAACATTCTAGATATTCCAAATTTTTCTCAAAATCATCAGAATGTGTGTCCATTTTCAAGAAGCATATGGAAATCAACATTACATATCCATCTTCTACAAGGTGGAACTTCAATATATAGACCATAAACAGAAATCGTGAAAATTCACAACTTTTAAGAAACTGCCTTACTGAAATTCAATTGATATTAAATAAACAGATAAAACCATTGCAGAAGCAATAGGAAGTTTAGCATACATTAAAGATGATAATTTGAAGTTTTTTAGATTTGGTTAGAGCGTTTTCATCAGATTATGTCTCTTGCTGAAATAATTTACAAGTAAATGCAATCTCGAGGAATTGGTGAAATTAAAATTAATGACTACGTAACAAAACAAACTCAAAAATACTATTTTATAATTGAGGATTTAAAAAAAATTATTCAAAGACACTTGCTGTAGAAGCTAAGGAAGTGTGTGACTGTGTATGTGTTGATTTAATGGACAGATATTCTTCCATTAAACATTTAGTAGCAGCTAAATTGTTCCACAATAAATGCTTCTCTAGTTTTAAGAATGAACATCTCACGGAAGAGATAATACTGAACATATCCCATGAGCGGCAAAGAAAAGTTTGAAACTGATCTAAAAGTATTCTATTATAGGTCTGATGTTCATGAATAATGGAAAATAATTGAGCTGTTGAAATCTATCCTGGAAAATATATGATGTTTTTAGTGAACTGACAAAAGTCCTTTTGACAGTTTGCGTGGCTGTATCAAAGATATAATGCTGCTTTTCATCAATGTAAAGAATAAACACTTTTTTAAGAAGCACTATGAATTCGGAGAGACTAAATGGTCTTGTAGTACTTTCAATGGAGAAACATTCCCTCAGTTATATTCCAGAGATGACGGCGAGAATTATTTATCTTTTCGTGCAAATTAAAACAAGAAGAATGGATTTCATTTTTACATGAATAAATTAAACTTGAGCTGTAACAATTTATGTTAAAGTAAGTAAATAATGTTTGCTTTTGTTCTTTTAGGGTTTTATCTAGTTTCTGAATAAATTTTCGTTTTATTTTTTGTTTGTTTTCTTCCGCAGAATTTTAAAATAAAGGCTGATAATTTTTTTCAGCTCCAGCACCACCACTAACTTTAGCTGTGAGCCTCCATTGATTTTAAAATAAGAAAACAATGCAAAAGGACATTAATAATTCCTTTTATTTTGAAAGAAAACTGGGCATGAGAGGAGTTCTCTTTTTTAGAGAAAAACAAATGAAATAAAATAAGTAATATAAAAAAAATTAAGTCAATTCCTACTTAGATCAACAACGAAAAATTTTATATTAGTAACTTTTTATTAAATAATTACAATTAATAAAAACATGTATATACATATGACAGAATCACAATATTAAGTGGCAAAAGAAATTCATCCAGTAAATTAAATGGTTGGAATGCAGTTTAGTCCAACCACCCTTGGCAACAGGAATTATTAGGCGGTATTTCGCCAAATGTGGCTACCGTAGTCAGCTTCGCGGACTTAACGTTCAGCCAAAAAAAATCGCCGTCTGGCAATTTTTGAAATCGCTCCAAGTGGTTGGGCTAAACTGCATTTTCACCAATTAAATTTAATTAATATTTGAAAAAATTGTATTAACATTAAGTATCATCCACTACAAGTTTTAAAAAAATGTATTTGAACTTGAGTGGATGAATAAAAAGTATTTTATTAACGATTGAAAATTTGAACAAGATATAGGTATGGAGAGTGTGAACTAATAGTAGGAAATTTTAAAAAAAGGTTGGTGCTGCAGTTTAATCAGATGCGTGGTCACCTCTGGCAACCAAACAGGCTGGACAACGATTTCCCTTACTTACTATAACATTATGGATGAGTTGAGTGATAAATGAGTTTCAAATGTCACGAAGTGCTCTTTTCTAGTTCTGGAACGGTACGTTCTGAAAGTCTGCAAGCAGTATCCCGAGATTATCCTTCACATGTTCGAAAGGATTCAGATCATGTGAATGAGCATATTGCGGCATGTGTTGGATACTTTCTGTATCAAGGAAGTCATCAATCAGGCTCACACGGTAACAAGGTGTGTTATCATTCATAAATATAGGACCATTCGCCTCTTTCTAGGTGCTAGGACCAATAACACCTAGAAAAAGGCGAATCTAAAGCTCAAAAACTTCATCTCTGTACCTTTTAGCAGTCAGAGACATCATCTTAAAAATATGGAGGTCCATGCGACCATCCAGTAGGAGGCCTACCCACACCATGGCTTTCCTTGATGGAAAACGATATCTTCTTATGACTTTTTCCCCTGGTGAAAACGAGTCCCACGTTCTCACGGTATCGTTTGGCGATTAGAATCGGTATTTAATAAAGCGAGATTGGTCACTCTAAACATCACATTGGGCCATTGTCCCAAACTCCAGTACTGATGTTCCAAACTCCAGTTTCAACGAGCGCGTTTATTAGTAGATGGGAGGGGGATGCAAAATGCTGGTCGTCCAGCATAGATATCAACATGATTGAATATCCTATTAACAATCTGTTTGAAATTCGTACTCCTGTTTCGGCAGTGATTCCTGAATCCAGTTCTCAGGCACAACTTTCTTTCTGATGTCGGGCAGTTATTGCCAGATATAAGTTTTGGCGAACGATTGCGACTCTTGGCTGACCTGGTACTAGTCCTCAGTCAACAGTTCCAGAACTTTGAATCCTCTGACATAGTCTTGAGATGTTTCACAGACTGAAGCTCATTCAGAATTCGAGGCAATTTAATTTGTCATCGTCCGGATTCAAGCATTCCAACGATTTCTCCCTCCGTAAACATGTACATTTGTCGCAATTGTACTATCATTCGCTCTGTTTAATCGTTAGCAGCATTCCTTTGCATATGAAATATACGAAATTTGCCTGAATTGATTATGACAAGTGAACCAATTTATACGAGTTCCGACGTGAGCATGTGTTTTGCTTATGAAGTTGAATGTTGCACAAAGACAAAGTTTCAATGATACTTCAACTGGTGATCCTCCACGAGTTATTTCGAACAAACTCACCATCATTTATTACATTTTTTTAAAAATGTTTACGAATTATGATTAAATTTTGGATACAAATACATTTGAATAAATTAAAATAATTAAATACATCAAATATTTACACGATTTTGAAATAACACGGTTCGCTAATATACTTTTTTGCACGAATTTTTTGTTCTAATACGAGCCCCCCCCCCCAAAAAAAAAAAAAAACCCAAATATTCAAATGCAGTTTTTACAGCATAATACCACCTCTTTGATTCTGCCATTCAATCAGGGTATTGTAGAAGTGTCTAAAATGCACTACATAAAGCAAACGTTTGAATATATTTCAGACTCATGGGAGAAAGAAATTTGATTGTTGCAGAAGTATTGAGAAAGTTTATGACTATAACTAAATTGTATTACACAGGCTTCATTTATCATGAAACATTTGCGCCAATCGACCTTAAATGTTGTTGGGAAAGAATTTTTCAGTATGCGCGAAGAGTTGAAGTTTTGTAGTACAAAAATCAGCGGTGTGTTCTGAAACTATAAATTTATCAAATGCTATTGGTGGCGAAGGTTTTAACAACATGCAAACGGCTGGCATCGAAGAACGTATCATAGAAAGCCCTTCGGATGAGGACGATTTGATCGAATTTATGACAATTTATGATAATAAAGAAGTTGATAATGACGAAGTCGAAGGGGAAGTTAGCTATTAACAGCTGATTTAATTCGTGAGGGCTTGAAATTTGCTAAAAATGTGGAGCATTTTCTTCCTCATGATCCTCACATAGAGCGTGCATTAAAATTTCAACGTAATCTTAAGTTTTGTGTAGCAGGATATTAAGAATTATATAAGCAACTTGAGAAACAAAAAAAAAACAGCCATTAATAACAGACTTTGTAACAATATAAAAACCAACAGAGGCTGAAATTCTTCATTTCAATCAAAGCCGACGGTTGTGCTTGACATACCTAATACATCTACTGATGATAGCATTTTTGATCCAATTCGTAATAAATGTGTACGCTTGTTATCGAATAGCGATGAATGGTTGTTAGTTAGTAGTTTTATTCCTAATTTCAATTTGAATTTTTATATGTTGTATGTACCTATAGATTGAATTTCTACTGTGCACTAATTTTTTAAATTTTTTTGTAATAAAAATTAATCGTTTTTGTTTTATAAATATGTAATTTGGATTTCATTATATTACTTTCTGCATGGGTTTTTTTTTTTTTTTTTGGGAAATATTTAAATTTTTTTAAACTTACGCGATTTTTTTTAATTGTGGAACATAACCCCAAATTTATAATATGCCGCATGTATTTTTTTACTCGATTTTTTTTTTGCACGATTTTCTGTTGGATATATATATATACTATCATTTTGCTACCATTTATCTTTTAATGAATCAGTATCATGATCTTGTTTTCATTAGATACCAATATTTGATTTTCTGGAAAAAAAAATTATTTAGAGATAAGTAGGAGCTCCAAAATTGAAACGATTATTGAAGTTCGACAAAGTGTAATAAATTCTAATATTTGAGGGAAGTAATTTTTTACGTGACATTGCAAAGAAAGTTCAGTACACTCATGGATGTGCACAAAAAAGTTATCCAGAGGAAATAAAATTAGAATGAAATTCAAGAATTAGAATTAGAACGGGAAAAAAATATTTGATTGGTTCTGAGAAAATATATGATTAAAATGTAAATGATGGGAATAATTAATCAAAATCAATTAAAATAGAATGAAATTCCAGAATGAGAATGAATAAACATATACTTGATTTCAGAAAATACCTGAAACCAAAATATGCATTTTTAACCGTATAATGTCTCCGGAAATATGGCGAACACTTCAAAGGAGAAATTGAAAAAAAGTCAAATGGAATGTGAAAAACATTTTGAAGAGCTCAGTTTCTAGCGATGAAAAAAGACCACCAATTCGAAAAAGATTTTCCTTCAACGCATGGATTTCCCTACTTCTCAAGTACTTCATTTTACGTATGACAGTTGTCGGGTTTGAAATAGTTTGTTATATAATCTTTGAGCAGCTCATATGTTTCCATTCGTAACCCTAAAACTTGAGTTATAATGCGATTTTCCCTTCAACTTATTATTTGGATCTCCTTCTGATTGTGTTTGAGTACAAGATTTATCCCAACAAATGAAACGTGACACATGTAGATTGAATTAAGTGTAGGAAAGTGTATTGATTGGAATTGAGGAAATGTATATATGAGCTGTGAAGCGCCTAATACTAAAGTGAGTTAGAGAGACGGAGTTTGGCAGCAGGAATTTAGTAAGTGGTAGAGAATAGAGCTGATTCAGTAATTGATGGAATAACAACAATTTTATCAAAAAAAATTTCAGATTGCGGTAGTTCTCTTCAACAACATCACCCCATGATAAAACCCTTAATAACTAGTTTGATGGGGAACCCTTTTCGTTAAGTTGATAAAAGCACTACAAAAAGCGACCGGGCAAGCTTTCTTTGGATCCGATGATTGAAGGCTTGAAAGACACCGACACTCAAAGTGGCACAGAACTTGAAACACTAAATAACAGCACAGCCTAGAGTTAATGGTTGGGTGTACTACTGACACAAAAACTTGCACTTGTGTCTAACTAAGACAACAGAAAATAAATCACAACCAGAGATATATCAGATGCGGTGCACGTGTCAAATAGACCCACCATCTCAACTTGAAACTGCCTGTGACATCAGATGGGAACTGTTGAAAGCGAAACTCTGTACATTAAAAATAGAATGTTTATCAATTGCAGTAATGGGTAGAAAAGTTACCTTCTCTACAAATATCGTTAAGAATGTTCCTCTTCGTATCATCACGATGATAATGGAGCTTAAGTAAGCGGCGACTGTCTTCAAGGGCGACGACAAATGTCAAAACAACTTGATGATTTCCCAGAGGGGGAATCACTTTTAGTCCCGTTAAGAAAACCACAACAAAAACTGACGACACTACTTTTCTCCTGATCGACAGATAAGAGGTTAAAATCATCCCCGTCGCTCTAAGTCAATCGACCTCATCCCCGATGCGCAGCTCATGCACTAGGATCGTAGCTAGGAGGATTCTATTTAGGATTAAGAACTCGAACCCGAGTGTGTTAGTAAGAGAAAGAAATTAATTATTCTAAACATTGCATAAGACACGTTTAGGCAAGTTATCGACAGAGATAATGAAATGGGGAATAAAATTCGAAAATCCATAACTTGAATAATAACAAATTGGTTGCTATTGTTTTTGGACTCATTATTCAATTGACTATGTGATTTTCTAAATAAACATAGTAGCGGCAGGAGAAAAAAGGGGGAAGGGGGCATCGCATACCCACTCGTTTGATGGATAACAACAAGCTCCATATTACTGAAATGAGATTTAGTAGAAAATGACGCCTTATACCACTATAGTCGGAAGATCTAAAAGATACCCCATAGGACCTATATATTGCAAAGAAATGTTCATTTTCAATCAAGTGGAATAAAAAGGCATTCAATGCAACCTTTTGAATTGATTCTCAAGATCTTTACATGGTTTTGTCAAGAATAAAAAATGGAAAATATCACAGCTGATGTTATATCCTCTTCACTTAAAAGTTGTTCAAAATTAAAAGATCAATCATTCATATATATATACGCAATTCTAAAATGTAGGATTTAAAAACTCTTGATATGCTGAGAAAAAAATCATAACTAAAATTTTCATCGAAATGAGTTAAGGCTCCCGTCTGCCCGCCATTTTGATTTCGTGGACATAATGTTAATCCTATGAAATTTCGACTTGAATTCTCCCATCTTTACAATTTGACCTATTTGAATACAATGAAGTGCCTCTGAAAAAGCAAAAAATAATAAATGTTTCTGGAGAATTACTTTTCCCCTCCGAGTCTTAAAAATGTGTTTAATTTTTTTTAAGACCGGAAAACTCACAAACGAATCACTAAAATAAGAATAAAAACATTTTTAAAAATCGGAGGAAAAAAGTAATTCCACAGAAGCATTCATTATTGTTTTTCTCTTTCAGATACACTTTATTGCATTCAAATAGATCAAGTAGCAAAGGTGTGAGAATTAAAGTCGAAATTCCGTAGGATTAACATTACGTCCAAATAATCAAAATGGCGGGTAGACAGGAGCTTTAAAAGCTCAGTAAATGTACACTGGACAGCAAAATAAAAACTCCTTTGAATTTAATATATAGTTATTTCATTGGTATAATTGAAATACTATAGATTTATTCTAAGAAAATTCTAAAATATTACAGAAAGAGCAATAAAAATACTTCTTCTTTTCTTCGCGTCTTATTCGTGGAAATCAAACTTTCCCTTAATAAGTAATTTTAAAAATAAAACTAGATTTATCCTACAATCTTTCGAGAAGATTTAAAAGTGTATCTGCTTAAAATTGAATTTCGCAAAAAGTATATTCCGAACACAAGCACGTATACCTTGTTAAATATTAAATTATGAAAACAGAAGAAAAAAAACAGAAAAGTATATGGGTGTGTGTATAGTTATATGTATGTGTGCGTTTCGGACTACTGGACATTATTATTTAAAAGAGCGGGTTTTTCACTGGAGATTCAAAGCAGAGGGGGAGTCGGAAAAGGAGAGGTAAAACCTACCTACTAATAAATCATTTCTTAATTTATTAATACATACTGTAAAATATAATATGTTGTTCAAATCTTTGAGTATTCTATTTTACTGAAATTCGCCTACTGGAACTATTGAACTCGGGAATTTGAAATGATAACACGGGTTGTTCCTTTCAATATTGATTTGAAATCAATAGTTTGTTATTCACTGTGTAACTTTCGAATATATTAAATGTAATTGTGCTAAACACAGTCAGTGAGCTGTTTGCAAGTATTTTAAACTTTGTAGTGTACATTCTTAATACGCTTGTTAAAATATCAGTTCGGCATTTACTTTCACAAATTTAATATAATGTTATTTAAATTAATCGTCTCATGATAGATTGCGTTATTCGTTACATAATTCACATTTAAAAGTCTTATTTGCTCATTTCATTCGAGATTATGCAAAATAAACGAAGAATTAACATGAAATACAATTTTCTTCAGCTCTATCAACTTTAAAATAGAAATAAAATTTAAAAACAACAATTATTTATTGTTAAAACTCCAAAAAGCATTCTCCGCTTTCATTAATTTAGTTATAATATACAAATTTATGACTGATAAAGCTTGTAAAAATGAAACAAACTATTCATATATCACAATTTAAAATTATAGTTATTACAACTGATTTTTTTTCCAAACCACAAATCCATTATTCATGGTTGAGGAAAATTGTCAAAGGGAGTTAATGTGTTTCTACATAGCTTTAACTATCTTAAAAAATCAGATAATAAAAAATTTATAAAGCTAGAAAACTCATAAGACTTCAAATTGTCGACAATTCTAAATTCTTGAAGTTCATACAAAAATTTGGATACGATTTTCAAATTCATTAAGTTTTATTTTGCTATTTTTTTAAAAAAAAAAAATCCAGATTATTGATGAAAATCCATTTAAAATATATAATAATCTCGGTAATACAGAATATTTCGTATCATATCACCGTCGGATTAGTGGATATCCTTAAAAATAACGCGTTCAAACAAAAGAAACTGTGTACTTTTCTATAGAATTTAAAACAATTCACGAAAATTAAATTTCAAAATTTTATAGTAATAAATTCTACAAAAAAAGTACTGCTTTACAATAGCAGCCTTCTTTATTCCATTCAAATAAAAGTCGAAAAATATTTTTTTTTCTACGAATTGTCAACTTGTGAAAAAAAAGCCGGTTTACTAGCAGGGCCCGAAAGTTGAAACACCCCTCATTACAGAGGGAGTACTGTACATACAGTTAATTTACAAGAATTGTATGCAAATATCAAAAAGTAGTAAAATACAATTCAGAAGGGCTTTTATGAAAAGCATTAAACATTCATCAAATCCAATATTCTATGCCCGATTATAGTGTCAAATAAGGAAACAAGGTCTAAACATTTAATTTACTGCATAAAATATAAAATTGGCAGAAATTAAAATGTATTAAATAATAAAGAAACACAGAAAATACATTGATGACGTAATAAAAAATGTCATGACCAGTTAAAAATGTATACTTTCTCAAGAAGAGTAAGTAAATTAATGTATTTAAAAAAAATGATAGAAAAGATAGGAAAAAACACATTAAAACCTTTAAAAAGGTCGAATAGGCTCTCAAATTTAAAATTACTTTAAGATCTTGTTTAGTTCTTCCTTGACAATCGCTGTTTGGATATAACTCTGTCAGTTTATTTATACTGTTATAAATAAACTGACTTCACTTAAAAAAAAAATTCTATTCACCCGGTTTCCTATTCAGTCCTAATAGACACTCGTCACACCAAACTAGTGCTAGAGGCCGCAACAGCTGCACGTGATTTAATTCGGTATAACGTTGCCTCCTGGGCACATCCCCAACTTGGACATCCAAATGAAATGTTCTCTTCTGTGGTGACAAGGCGCCATGTGGACCTTGGTCTTTTTCTCTTTCATATGGTGCCCATGTCAGTGCAATTCTTACAAACAATTTGTCAGCTTTCTCAGTAAATACCGATCCATATCTAGCGTTTTTAAATTCCTACTTTTAGTTCACACTCTCCCTATATAGTATATCTTGCTCAAATTTTCAATCTTAAATAAAATACTTTTTATCCATTCACTCAAGTTCAAATGCATTTATAAATTTGTAGTGGATACATTAATGTTAATACAGTTTTTTTCAAATATTAATTCATTAATTAATTTTAATTGGTGAAATGCAGTTGAGCCCAACCATTTGGCGCTATTTCAAAAATTGCCAAACTTGGCGATTTTTGTTTTTTTTTTTTTTTTTTTTTTTTTTTTTTTTTTTTTTTTTGGCTGAACGCATAAGTCCGCGAAGAGGACCAGGGTAGCCACATTTGGCAAAATACCGCCTAATAATACCTGTCGCTAAGGGTGGTTGGGCTAAACTGCATTCCAACCATTTAATTTACCAGATGAATTAAGAAACAAGGCAATGCTTCTATTATGTCAGTTGTCTTGCAATGGCAAAGTTGGTAGAGCTTCGGCGTAGAATCTTCATGCGTTCAGATCGAAGCATAAATTTTTTTTATTTGATTTTCAAATAATTAATTTTAGTTTCATATGGGAGAAAAAAAAATTCTCTTATGTAAGATATTTAGCAGGATATGAATTTAGGAATAAATACCGTCAGCGACGAAGCGTATAGATCTCTGGGGGAAAATTTCTTTTGCCACTTCATATTGTGATTCTGTCCTATGTATATACATATTTATATTAATTGTAATTATTTGATAAAAAGTAACTAAAATAAAAATTTTCTTTGTTGACCTAAGTAGGAATTGACTTAAATTTTATTTTTTTATTTCTCGTTTGTTTTTGTTTTTTTAATTTGGGGATAAAAAAAGTTTATCATAAATGTTTTATCATCTGTTTCTCATAACCTTTACAATAAATTTATTGATTGTAGGAACCCATATCGAGAGAAAAGACTCACCAGAGAAGAAAAATGGTGCATATATGTGTAGTTATTTGGGAATATTGCTGAGCATTTGTATATTAATGCGCACGGTATACATTATCTATTAGTGTGTAGTGTAATGTATCAAACAAACACAATTGCATGTGTTGACTGTGTAAGTAAGGTCGGACGTAAGTGCCGGTAGCTTTATTCGTTTTGGTCATGCAGTGTAATCCAGTGAATAAATTAATGAATCAAATTTTCTTGCTTATCAAAGAAATGTACAAATCCACATATTAAGATAAGAAGAGTCGAGACCTTCATATTTGGTATGAACTTTATATTTCCGTGTGTATGTATATGTGATTAGTAATATTTACACTGTTATGCAAATTAATATAAAAATAACTTAACATAAGATAATTTTTTTAAACTCTTAGTCACGTGTTCCCTCCTCCCTATTTAGTATGTACAGAAATGAATTCATTTAACGCTGTTTCGTTTAGATCTTTGTCGGGGAGGGGATTCTCTCACTTTAACTCATACCTCAAAATTAATATCTAACTTCATTTTTTATATTCAAAGTGAAAAGAATATTTTTATGGAGTGTGGGACTCCAAATATTATTTTTTCCTGAAAAATTAAAAATAAAAATTCAAATTAAAAAGTTTCATCTTCAAACTTTTAAGGGTTACAGCCCCCATATAACCTCCGTCTCTCCGACAATGTCCTTCAGGAACACATCCTGAGCGCTAAGCGAGGTCTTGCCATATATATACAAATTACAGCATATAACACATCAATCAATAACTCCCGAGACTAACCCAGAGATGGCGCTCGTAGTAAACCAGTAACCAGGTCTTTCTAGAGTACTAACCTTTGCTTGAAACGTGTCAAAATTTTAAGTCGATCGGACCAGAAACAGCTGAGTTATCGAGGTTGGAGTAAAGTCGTTTTGTAGTTTGCTTAAAAAATGGAAAAAACCGAGTTTCGTGTTCTGATAAAACATTGTTTTTTCTTGTCCATCAAAAGCAACGATTTGTCGGTGGTTTGCCGAGTTTAAACGTGATCGTACCGACACAAATGACGCGGAACGCTCGGGTAGACCTGTGGAAGCCGTTACACCGGAAAATGTGAGTGAAGTGACAAAAATTATAATGAAAGATCGATTATAATGAAAAGTGAAGCTCCGTGAGATTGCTGAGATGACACAGATATCTTATGGAAGTGTATTTACTGAAAAGTTTTTGAAGTGAAGGAGGTTTTCATGGGTGCCGATTGCTTTCGATGGAACAAAACAGCAACGAGTCGTTGATTCAAAGCTGTTTATCGCTATTTACTCGCAACAAAAGATTTCTTGCGAAAAATAAATAAATAAAAGATTTGGAAAAGCGTTGAACGATTGTATCACCCTAAAGGTGATTAACAAAGGTGTTATGTTGATGAATTAAAAAATTTTGCAAAAAAAATGTTGTTTCAATGTTAGACTCGGGAGTTATTGATCGATGTGTTATATATAAAGTATATATTATATATATATATATATATAATATATATATATATTACAACATAATAAGCCTAAATGAAACAATAAAAATAACTGACACATCGATAAAATTTAAATATTTGGTAGCATTACATTCAATTAACATATATATGCATAATTTAGAAATGTTTGAAAAATCAGTTATATCTGAGCATGAACCTCAATGAATACTTTGAAATCACTTAGCTCTCTCTTGATTACAAAACCGAAAAACATTTCTCTCTTCCTTAAAGACTTGTTCCATTGCATAGTTACTGTATAAATCAAATTATTATTACCAAGCAAAATATTCTTATCGATTTCGGCATTTGTAGTGTTCATAAAACTGCACAGCAATAAAAAAAATAGCATAGAACCGAATGTAAACAAAGGAAAATGTTATTACCTTCTGATATTTACTGCTGCAAAACACAGATGAGTATTAAATTACGACTATTCAATCAATTATTCTTTGGAAAAAGAACTTATTGTAATGATTTTGTTCGTCGCTGAAGTTTATTCAAATTACACCGCTGTCGTATGTCTAAACCAAATGAAAATCTATTGTTACTTCGCTTCTACAAGGAAACTTCCATTCATATCAGTGGAACTACTCACTACATTCTTAATTGCACTACCAATTAAAGTATTTTGAGCACGTAAGCTGAGACAGAATTCTAAAGAGATAGAATTTATTACAGAATTCTAGATGAAGTCTGTAGAATAAAGCTTTAATGATGTAGGCATATAGTTTTCGTATTGCTTCATTGTAAAAGATTGTTGATTTAAAATCTTAATGAATGCGAATTGAAAAGGAAAAAAATTTTATTTGTAGAAGGATTTTCAGTAGTTTCTCCAATTAATTTCAGACCTTTGAAAGGATATGCATTTCGAAGCAAGATTTGAGGGGATTTGCATTAAGAAGCATTATGAAATAGAATTTTTGAAAAAGAACGGAGATGTAGAAATTTTATGCAAGATCCTTGAAGATATTGAGAAGGTGCTTGTCGATTCGCTTTTATGATTTGAGAAAATAGGGTTAATGTATTTGTTCCTAAGAATTGAACTTTCGAGTGTGTGTTTTTTTAAATATATTTAATAAACCTGTTTATAAAATAATGCATGCGTACTAATTGAATTGATTAATACACAAGTGTTTAATTTTATCGATATCATAATTGGTTGTGCATGATGTTATTTATTGTTTCACTTTAAAACTTTCTATAATCTTTGTTATATCAAAAATTATAATTTTATAACAATTTGATAAAGATAATTAAAATATAAAAACAATTTCGATTACTTTTATATTTTACACACTATTTCAAAAGGATATGATTTGGAATAATCGATTTAATCTCAATTTTTAATTTTTACCAATAAGAAAAGAGTGTTGTTTGTTTTCACGTAAATGAAATTAGATGCTTAATTTTTTTTTCAACAGAGGATATAATTTATTTTTAATTATATTTGTAAAAAGGAAGTATTACATTATTGCAGAAGAAATAAGATAAAAAATGTGTAGTATACGAATTACGACTTTAGAGTGGGAATTTTGAATTAAAATCACCCTAACTTATACAGTTGTCAAAAAAAAATGAGTAACCCTGAATAACTTTAGCAGTTCTCATCGCATCAGGACGAAATAAGTTTCAATATTAATGGTTGAAAGGGAACTAAGTTATAGGGTTAATAGGTTAATTAATTAATTAACTTCTTAAACAGATTTTTCCGTAACAAAAGAAAGAAAAGGCGAGAAAGCAGTTTACAGAGTTAAATAGAAAATGGCGTAAAGGGCCCATATTTAAAATTTCACTCTAATCAGATTAGTAATTCAGTAGATATTCGAGAAAACCGTTGGGGGATATGTGCAATTCTGTCAGTCCAACCCAAAGAACTTTGTACATACCTTTCGAAACACATTTTATTATTCAGACACGTAGCATTGTATGTGTGTGCATATGTGATGAAAGCAATTTATCCTCTTTTCAATTTTCGAACTATTAACGCCAATCCAAAATTCTTACGTTAAAAATTACTACTATTTTTACCACTCAAATTGCAGGAAGTAACTAATTCTCCCAAAACAGGAACTGTTCGCGAAATTTACCTTAATGAGCATCTGGCTTTCTTTCTGACTTCATATTTGAATTTCCGATTTCTTTCCAACCAAATGAAACGTGGTAATGCAAATTAAGTAAAAATTAGAAGTGAAGTGAATAGATACAATTAAGTCATATAAAAGCGACAGAGAATTCAATTGAGAACTGGTTATGATAATGGGAAGAATGTTCGAATAACATACGCCGGAGTTCCTTGTGTACCAACGCGATTTCTTGAGACTAGAGCCCAATGTTATCTGGTCAAATTGCTAGTTGGAGAATTTACTCGCAGCGTATTCCGATATGCGCATTCTTTGCTCTATTGTGGATGTTATTAATACTCGCGGAAAGAGACTTGGAATTAGTCCCCAGTATTGCCCTTGTCAGAGAATTAATGCACTATATTTTTAAAACATAATTGACTAGTTCAATTACTTTATCTGTGTTTGAAATTAAGTTGAAATTTAGATTTTGTGATTAGAGTAACATTTAAGAGGACAGACAAGAAGGGTAATAGGAATACGTCACACCTTACACTTATTACAGAAGTCAAGGGTATCCTATGATAATTAAAGAGAAATTATATTTTATTAAATGAAATGTATTTGTATGAAATATAATTTAAAAACTATCCTGTAGTCACAACAAAACCTTGGTGCTAAGTTATTAAAAATCAAAAGACACCGAGCAGTTGATCTATATTCTTGTGGGTCGAACATTCTGGACTTTACGAATTAGACTTTCGTAAGAAGACTGGCTACTCTACTCGTTCACGCAATCCGCACGTTACATACCCACCCTGCATCTATCACTGTACTCTCTAGTGATTGGTTAGGTAGATTAGGTATACATTGTGTATCTTGTATACACTGTAAAACATTTGCGCGCAGTTGGTTCCGTATGCACTGGCCCACTCATGCAAAATGGTCCACGCGTTTTTTAAAATGAACTAAACTCTGTAATTGCCCTGAACCAGAATACAAAAGAAAATTGTAACAATAGTTGATGCAACGAAATATGATATTTCTATAGTACTCAGATATTAGAAGAACGACTCATTTAGGAATGTTCTGTTTTTGGTACTCTTATGGACAACAAAAAGTTTAAATTTTTGTTCAGATGACCCAGCTCCGCGGACCACAGGTCGACACTAGAAGGGTTCCTCCTCTCCCCTTCCCGGTACTAGATTACGCATTTCACATGGGTGAAAAATAAAAAATACATTAATATCTTTTTTAAATTCCTATATTATAAGAAAGGAAAGAAAAAATTAAGCTTATTATCGCAGTAGAACTTGTCAAAGAGTATCATTTAGTAAAAATATTTCTCAGTAAATATTTCTTCACTAATATCTTTATTCTTCTAATGCTACTTTTCTGATCCATGTCCGGCGTATTTAGCAGAAATCTAAGCCGTTCTTGAATTTTGATAGTTTTTTCTTTTCCTTTTTCACAATAATTCTCAATTATTTTTCCATTCTTTATAACGATTTTTTAATGCTCCCATCCCGTTACACTTAATTTTATGACTCGGAGAATTGCTCTGATTTTTCTTTTAGTCTTTTCTTCCTTGGGTCAAAGAGTGGTTAGCGTGAATAAGTTCTTAAAATTTTTTATGCTCCTATTAACACATCTTTCTAAATTGCGTGACGATATGAAGTTTATTTCCCTTCAACTATCGTAACGAACATTTTCTGAACGCTACTTGATTCAAACAATTCAACTTTCATTTATGCAAAGCAAAGTTTTTACATAAATTGAAGTGAAGGCAGAAAGAAGCGAAGGAAGATCAGAAAAATAGGAGATGAAAATAATAAGATGATAAGGTAGTAAGAAGGGTGTTTGTGTGATGTGTGTGGACATTTTCTGGAGTGTATAGCGGGGAGATTAGGATCAAATACTGTGAAGCAAGAGAGGTACTTTCATCGTATTCCAGTAAGTGTATTCTTTGACAAATTATAAAAGTCGTTAGTATTCGCGGATAGGAGCTTAACTGTGGGGAGCATCCCTCTTATATGTGGAGTAAAGTTATTTTGGATGTAACTGACTTTTTTAATCAATTGGTCTGTGCACGAACTTAAGTAGAAAATTAGATCTTGTAATTAGAATAACATTTAAAATGATGGACGAGACGGTAAAAGGATACTGTTGCAATTGTAACGCCTCCCTATTAGTTCCTTCTCCTTCCACTAGTAAGCTTATTCAGAGAATCTAAAAATTACTCAGTCAAATGAAGATAAAGTCATTCACACAGATAATCAAATTCTTTTATTCAGATCAACGGATAATTAATATTTGATCCCTAACTTACTTTTTCTGCGATAATGAAGTCTTTTCGTCTGATCAAACGTTTAAGGAAATGAAAGATATTTCTTCTTACAAATCCTATCCGATTCGAGGCCTTAGACAAACAAAAGATGAGGATTCGAGTTACTGACTCTTCGTTGATCCTATTTGAATTCCCACCAATGGCTCCATATTCAATGCATGTTTGCTACCACTGTTTCTTTTGTGAAATTTTGACTTTCCTTCTCCACTAACTAAGAAACTGACCACAGTTTTAAGCGCTTCAGAACTTATATATGCATTTTCTCAATTCTAATCATTTCACTTCGCTAAATCTAATCCACAATTTGCATAAATCACGTTTCATTCATTGGAACAACAAAGAGTTTTCATGGTCTTAAAGTTTTTAAGAAATGAATAAAAAGATAAAAATTGGTTGACAAGAAGAAAGGGGAAATACATAATGATTGCTAAGGTATTCCGAGGGCACATCACCCGTGTTTATCACTCGGGCTCAAGGAGATTCATTATTAACTATTTAAAACTCCTACAAATAATTATTAAATTACTTATGAATGGACTTGTTTTCATTTCCTTTTCAATGAATAAAAATTTAAATACCCTTAAAGAAAACTTGTCAATGACATATATGTAATGATTTAACTTTTAATTCAATAATTACTCTAAATAATAACTTAACTTTCTATTCTATCTCATTCCCTAATACAAAAGTAAAGAGTTCATTCGTATTTCCTGATCCCCTTCCAAAGTATCCTTTTATTTATTACATCACGCGCTCTTGAAACGGATTAATTCTGCTTAAACCAATTATAAATCTGTCAAAAACAATCCCTTTTTAATTCCTTATCTATTATATTTCCCTGGAATCCCCTTATTCATACCACGTGCTTCTGACGTTTCATGGGAATTTTCCCTGGTATATAAACAAAAACACAACGAAAAACGCGCTCTTCTGCTCTTCTCTCCTTTTCTTGCTATATAATGATGTAACCAACTGCGTAGTGGAAATTGTCTCTCTCTCAGCTTAAAATAAAAGTTCCGTGAAAATTCAATACGCCTCGACTGTTATTTGATATTATGTTACATTTAAAGCCGGCAGGATCATTACATTACATATATATGTATTTGTTTACTTCGCTAACTTATTTTATATTCATGTCTTTTTTTTTCCCTTGATCTGTGTATGAAATTTTTCACGTTGTTATAAAATTTGTTTCATTTTCCCGCCTTCTAACAAAAAGATGGATAAAATTTTCATCTTCACATAACTCTTCCATTTAATCCATAGATCGACCATGACAAGAAAAACCTTTACTCCAATTCATTGATAAATGAGGTTATTCTATTATTGGAAGAAACCGAAAAAACTAGTTAAAGCAATATTATTTTGTTTTAAAACTAGCTTTAATAATTAAATTAATTATTATTAATTTGAAAATGAAAAAAAAAATACTTCTAATTTTATGGCTCTAGTAAAAATTAAAAGTGCACTTAAACAAATAAATGTGACCATCTATTAAATACCTGGTTCCATACCTACAAAAAATAAAATAATAGAAACTGGGATGCCAAAATTCTCACACATTAAACTAAAACTAAAATTAGATGAATGACAAGGGCCAGCGAAACAACGTTTATACTCAGAATGACTGTTTCGAAATCAAAATTCTTAGGGAAAATGTTAGAAGACTCCCACTGGGAAACAACTCGAGCAAAATAAAAAAAAAAAAACATGAAGAGAAAAGAAAAATGAAGAAAGTTTCTGCAAAGCAGATAAAGAATCCACAACACTAATAAATCAGAGGCTACCGAGATAGAAACAATAATTAATTTTAGGGATGGGCCTCGGAAGCAGCAGCCATATTGTCGTTCATTGTGGATACTTGTATTTTGTATTATTTTGTACGAATACAACTTGTGTTCTGGTAATAGGATTATCATGGTTTTCCAAGGAACTTAAGATATTCCTAGATAAATTTCAGATGTCTTTTTATCTGGATTCTATTTTCAAATCGGAATGAAGAGCGCTCTTTCTTTTGTACCAGAGAGCACTGGGGATAATCCTTAGAATTTAGTTTTAGGAGACTTAAATCTTTTTTAATGGGATGAGGGTACTCCTCTTTGTGAGAGTGAAACATATATTAAGATTAGTTGAAGGATTTTCATGAAGATGAATTTGAGGAGAATGTCGTCTAACGAGCGAAAATTTTTGAAGGATTTTATTCCAGAATTCATCATTTAAGTGTTTAACGGGATATTTGAAACACATTCAAACATCACGAGTAATACAAAATGTAACGCCAGGTAACGCCAATTTGAAGAATTACATTTGATACATAATGAGTGCATATATATATATATATATATATATATATATATATATATATATATATAGATATATCAGCAGAATTTAATGATTCAGTTAGTAGGTTGGAGGCAGAGATATGAAGTTATTGATGAAGACATCAGTATCATACCTAAGCTGAGTAAGCAACCTTGGAAGATAACATAGAAATTATCTACAAAGGGTCAGTTAATTGGACCCTCATCTCAAAATCAATTAAATTTTGATATAGTAAGTATTTATTTATTATATTAAACGTCAGATTCTCTGACACGTGTTGGACATGTCCATAGATACAGTAGGTCAGGTAATGACTTTTAAATATTCATGGATCTGGATAAAAGAACTGGGTTATCATCTCTGTGTGACTTTCTAATAATTTGATTAGGCTGAACTGGGACTCATACTTATTTAGAATGGAATAAGAGGGAGTAATAAGGGCGGGTCTAAAATTAGTGTCATTAGTTCTAACAAAAAAGGTTCTATAATTTGGAAAGCTATGAATGAATCTGATGTGTATTCAGAATATTTTTAAGATTAATGGTACAGAAGGGATATCATCCACAATGCATCTTATCAGGTAACTCTCTGCTTTATGTACTTATAGATTGCATAGAATTATTTTATAGAATGTTTACGATAAGCTAAAACTTTGTTAACTGACACTTGAAACTTAAAACATATTAGCGGTAAGGATCAGTTACATCGAAAGGCCGAGAAAAAAGCAGAGAAGAGAAAGAGGGCGTTACTTATATATATACGCGCGCGCGACAAATAACGTAATATTGTGTGTGTGTGTGTATTATTATTATTGTATTGTGTGTGTGTGTGTGATTATTGATGACCGCATTCGTGCGTGTGCATTATTATTGACGTGTGTGTGTGTATTATTATTGGCTATTGGCTTGTGTGTGTGTGTGTGTGTGTGTGTGTGTGTGTATTATTGTGTGTGTGTGTGTGTGTGTGTGTGTGTGTGTGTGTAGTATTATTGTGTGTGTGTGTGTGTGTGTTTAGGCAGCATTATCATACCTTCTAATTACTATTGCAAAACCGAAGTGTTTTATTTAGTAAAATTTATTATGCAAAACTGTCTAAAGATGGGTGATAGCTTTTAAGAGATAAAAGCTGGTGGAGAATTTTGAATGTTATCCGGATCACAAGTTTTTTATTTGAAGGGATTATTTTTTAATATCTCTTGACTTCCTCGAGCTGGTAAGTAAGTTTGATTTTTTTAGCTTGAGGAGGAAGCTTACCTTAAAATCTTGACTACATAAAATTCATCACTATAAGGTTGTGTATCTAAAGTGACTTTGAAGCTTTCCTATTGCTTGCATTTCCAAAATAAATGCAAATGATCCTCACAATCATGGTTAAGTGAAGTTATTCGGCTTTACAAGAGTTTATGTTGTAATGTAAGAGAATTATCTTCGAGTTAAAACCAAGAATTATCTAATTTTTATTTTTTAAGGACACTGGATTAAAGATTTTTATCAATATTTTTTTGAAGGAACTGTTTTCCCTTCGTCACGGTTGATGCACGCGCTTGTTCATAAAGGTGCAATATCATGGTTATCAGTGATGCGTGGATTTTCAATTTCACCTGAGCCACCTGTATCTATGTAAAATGGAATTCCCATGCAAAACCTGATATTATGTCAAAATCGGCATTTGGAAGGGAGCCACTACGTATTCAAGCGGCACACAATGCGTCGTCTAAATCAATGCTCTCGAGAGCATTCCATATGATATGAGCTTAAAGAGTTCGCTCCTTATACAGTTACAGGATGAGCAACTTGAAAACACCAATCGAAAATCCACAAGGCAGCTTCAATAAGCAACACCTGGTGATTTACGACCAAGGAAAGAAAGCTGCATCCGTTGCCGAAATGAAATCCTATCAATATGTGGGCTAGTATTTTCGTAGAAATACAGCTCCAAATGCATTGAAATAAAGGGCTTTGAATTCATGTTCAAACTTTTCTGATGTAAACGGTCAATGTATAATTACCACAGCTCTTAGCAGCTGAGTTGCACCTATAATACCCAATGGGGTCTCCATACCATCTCACTGGATTCATTCAGTAGAGACGTTGGATAGTGGATGTGGCCCCACCCACCTATACCTAAATTGAACAGGCTTCATGGTAAAGAAGATAAATTGTACAAATTAGAGCTCCTGTGTCTGTCAACGATTTCACTATAACTGGGGCCGATGCTGTTTTGTAGAGAGAATCCTAATACAAAGAACTCCAGCACACAGTCCACGGTGCCCAGAAAGAAGCCGATGAGTTGTTGAATTATTCCATTAACACTGTAGCACAATGTTCTTAATTTTGAGGATGGCGCTATACAATCCATCACTGCTATAAGGTCAATGCTATATTTTCTTCGTCCACTCCGGGATTTTTTATTCATCATTATCTTGGAGTCCACCCAACCTTATACTCGCGTTACTGTCCTGGCATTGCATCCATGTGAACTGCTTTATTGCTCGATGAAAAATCATCTTCAATCAATGACGCTCAATGGTCCCATACAAGAGCTCCAGGTACATATTCATGACGTCCTGTCATTTGTCTGGAGTATGCCTACATCTTGAAGCGTTTGCTGCTGCGGGTGATCATGGGCTAATGCAAACCACGTTTGAATCTCTGTTTAAATGGCGGGGTAACGGTTCAGAAGCGCTGCTCAGCCATGCGCGTGGGCACTGATTCCACAATCGTTTTGGATAGAACGTCCTTGTTTTCATTTGGGCATGGCTCAGACTCACTCGTTATTCATTGACTGCAATTTAATAAACGGGTGTATATCTTTCCGGGCAGACAGCATCTTAACAACTCGACCGATCTTGTTAAGCTAAGTTCTTCAGTCCGGCAAAACAACTAAATCTTCAAAACTTGAACATTGTGTAACGCCATTGAGTAAACAGAACTACTTAATTCATGATGATGGGGTGGTGTCTGCCATAAAGGCCCCTCGAGGAACTCTGCGGTTAAAGATCTTAAACTTCTATGAAATGTTACCAGATGGCTTATTGCTGTATACACATACATGTTCTTAGGTGACGACCAAAGTGTTTTTTCACCAATAGTTTGTGTTGCTACAACCTTGATAATGGGTGAGTTTAGGCTTTCAAGCTAGCTATCTCGATTCCATCAAGTGTAAAGGACAACTTGGAATCATCCATGTGCAATCCACTCATTGAAAAGCAATAGAAAATGCGCTTTAAATTCCAAGAGTTAAAAATGTTGAGCTGTGACGTTGGGCTAATTGTAGTTTCTCTTCCACTAACCCCAAGAAACTTATTGGTCCACTTTTAGATTGTGTAAGATATTTATTAAATAAATATATTATTAAAATATATATATTAATATATATATTTGTGACCAAATTCGATTGAGGAGGTATTATATTAAGTACAATATCTTCAATCCCGAAGTAGAGCACTACCATTAGGTAAAATTAGATGAAGATAAATTACATGTGGGTGAGTTGGGATAGATATATATAAGCGAAATAGAATTGAAGAGAAAGAAGAAATCATTAAATGTTTGTAAATTGGAGTGAATTGTAAATAATCGTTAGCAGTTAAATTGGTTGAAGTAGATGAAAGTGGTAGAATAGGCTTATTTGAATCTACTACCAATCAAAGTGTCTCGAATTGTTTGCAGAGTGGGGATTGTGGTAAAGATAAGACTTCATTGTTGTAGTATGAGTTAGAGATTAAAGTCGGTTAAGAGATTTGAGTGGAGTGAGAGAGAGAGAAAGATCTTACTAAGACTCTACACAGATAATTAAATAGACTGTCTTGTCTTTCTCTGACCTATCTTCCATTGGATTTGTGAACTTATTGATTACTTATTGATTACTTACTGATTACTTACTTAATTTGACTTTAAGATGTCTGAGGAGTTTAATAATGAAAAATAGACGCTACAGAGCTTTAGGTATAGATATTCGAGTGTCATCCTTATGATCTTAATGATTTTTCGAGTTTCCAGATCTGCCATAAATATCTCATTGTGCAATTATTACTATTATATTTACGAGATTGTATATGTATAATATAATCATATTAATTATTATGTATATATAAATTAAATTATTACGTATATATAAATTATTAATAACGTAAATTGAGTGAAAACATTCCAAAACATCTGGAAATAAGAATAAATATCGAAAATCAGTTTAAAACTAACGTAAAAAATCGGTACTAAAAATATCAGAGTGAATTGGTGGATCAAAGCAATTACAAATCGTGATCTGAAATAAATATATTTGGGAACTGAGATCAAAAAGTCGAAAAGTTTCATTCGAACAAATAAATGAAACTATAATTTAAACTATAACCTCTATGGAATAGATGAGAAATAAAGAAGGACCGAAGAGCAGAAAAAGGCGCTTGCCCAAGGGACATGTCACTCCTTTTCACTCCAAGTCTGTTAACTTCTCAGAGAAAGAAAAATCGTTCGAATTCCCAAGAATCATGAACCCAAGGTAAACGAATGATCGATAGAAGATCCATGAGGAAATACATAAGGAAATATAAGTCATAAATATAAGTTGTCTTGTTTTAGAACACAGTTATACGAATTAAGAGCATTTTTGATTAAATAAACATCTCAACGATTTACATCGAAATAGGAAGGATTAATATTGAATAAAAATATTTTCAATCATTTGGTATTTTCAAAATATTAAATAAATTTAATAGTCGTTTGGTTGATACTAGCCTGAAAGAAAGCCTTGGTTTCCGTACGTGTTTGAATGAATTATTCAGAGTTTGAATACATAATTGATACTACTCCAGAGAATACAAATAAAATTTATTTAAAATAAAATATAATTTTTCAGTGCCTACGAATTGAATAAAACTATTAACAAGCGCTTATTTTTTGCATTTTAAACATTTTCCATTACATTATAATAACGTTCACGTGAAAAAATACCAAGAAATGTCCTAAATAAAATACACGAGATATTAAGTTTTTATTACTTTTTTTTAATTTTTATTTAAAATACAACTAAAAAATATTTTTGTTCTGTTTTTAAAGCCATACTTAAATTTAGTACTTTTCTTTAGATTATATTATTTGATAGTTATTTACTTATTTGATAGTTTTACACTTATTATATTATTTAATGGTTAGAACTTATTAAATGTCAGATTCTTGCTCAAAATCTCAATAAATATTTACTAGTACGTAATGCTTAACTTTTGATTAATATAATGCATTTATTGTATTGTTTCTAGACATATATTAACAGGTCAATTGAAAAGTCCCCGGTCTGATACATAGATTGCGCTACTAGAATTAAATCCATATGTTTTTTAGTTAGCCCTAACCCTCAAAAGATGCGTGTATAAATATGACAGCTGTCGGATCATTAGTTTGTGAATTATAGCATTTTGAGTGAAGCAACTTTTGTTATTGTGAAAAAAATGGATAAAAAGGAATTTCGCGTGTTGATAAAATATTGCTTTTTGAAGGAAAAAAATGCAGTTGAAGCAAAAACTTGGCTTGAGGCCGAGTTTCCGAACTCTGCCCCAGGAAAATCAACCATCAAGGATTGGTATGCTAAGTTTAGACGTGGTGAAATGAGCACCGAAGACGGTGAACGCAGTGGACGCCCAAAAGAAGTTGTTACCGACGAAAACATTAAAAAAATCCACAAAATGATTTTGAATGACCGTCAATTGAAATTGAATGAAATAGCAAGACACTCTAAAGATATCAACTGAACGTGTACATCATATCATTCACGAATATTTGGGTATGAGAAAGCTCTGTGCAAAGTGGGTGCCGCGCGAGCTCACTTTTGACCAAAAACAACGACGAGTTGAGGATTCAGAGCAGTGTTTGAAGATGATAAAGCGTAATAAACCCGAGTTCTTGCGTCGATATGGGACAATGGATGAAAGATGGCTCCATCATTTCACTCCGAAGTCCAATCGACAGTCATCCGAGTGGACTGCACACGATGGACCCGCTCCAAAGCGTGGGAAAACGCAACAGTCGGCTGGCAAGGTTATGGCGTCTGTATTTTGGGATGTGCATGGAATAATTTTCATTGACTACCTTGAAAAAGGAAGGACCATCAACAGCGACTATCTCATAGCGTTATTGGACCGTTTGAAGGACGAAATCGCCTTAAAACGGCCGCATTTGAAGAAAAAGAAAGTGCTTCTTCACCAAGACAATGCACCGTGTCACAAGTAATTGAAAACGATGGCAAAAATCCATGAATTGGGCTCCGAATTGCTTCCTCCTCCACCGTATTCTCCAGATATGGCCCCAAGCGACTATTTCCTGTTCTCAGATCTCAAAAGAATGCTCGCTGGGAAGAAATTTTCGTCGAATGAAGAGGTGATCGCCGAAACTGAGGCCTATTTTGAAGCAAAGGACAAATCGTACTACAAAATTGGTATCGAAAAGTTGGAGGGTCGCTGTAATCAGTGTATCACCCTTGAAGGGAATTATGTTGAATAAAAAAAAACTAATTTTGCCAAAAAATTGTGTTTTACTATGGTAGGCCGGGGACTTTTCAATTGACCTGTTATAGTTAATTTGCATATAAAAAGTATTTTCGTTTTAAGATTATCCGAAAAGAAGTTGATAATCAATGCTTAATATTTTCCTATCTGAAATGTTCCTCAGACATAAATTTTGAGATACATCAAGATTTAACATATAACTAATAACTTCAGATTATAACTACTAAGATTTAATGGACGGATATCTTGGGTGTTAATAAGTAATTACGAATGAGCTCAAAATTGTATTCTGACCCTTAAATTTGCCACAAAGAAACTTCCATTACATTCACAAGTCCAGACATTTCTCTTTATGCAAAGAAAATAAACTTCATTTATCGATATTCGAAGAATAAATTTGACATTTTCCAAGCCACATTTGGGTGATTCGTCCGAAATATACATACAGAATACATAGAGAAAACTACCAGCTGCTTTCGTACAACATATTCCAACTTCATTTTCTGGTCCTACATACACATTTACGAAAACAGATATTGAAATCGGATAGACGTAGAACCAAATTTACTCCTGCATATTTCAAGCACTGGATTAGATATTCCATATGTAGCGATAAAGAAAAGTTCTATCCCTTCCGTAAGAAGTAAAAACAAATCTTAATTTAATTTCGGGGGAGGGAAGAGTAAGAATAAAAAAAATTGAAACTGGTCTTGCTAATTTCATTTTTACGTGTGCTAACTTTTTTTAAAGATTTATTCAGGATATTAAAAACACTCACCTCTGGAAGCTAGCTCATTCAAGGATGAAAGTTTCGAGTCTTTGTATTGGGTAGCTATATCTTTACAATCTGTATCACTTATCAAAATGAATATTAATTAGAATAAGGTAATCGTACTTCCGAGCTCTAAGCTTCACAAAAGTAATTACTCTATCAGTATAAGAAAATACCTGCTTCCAAATACAATTTTATTTTCCCAAGAAAAGCATTCTGAAGTACAAAAACGTTACCAATGTTAACAACAAAAATAATAGAAACTGGCGATTCTGCAATAAGAATCAATTATTAAATTAAATATTAAAATAAAAGGCTCCACAAAAGCAATTACTATAAATAAAGAAAATACCTTATTCAAAATTCTAATGAGTTTCTTTTTAATTTTACAAGCAAAACATCCAAAAGCACAAAAACGTTTTCATTGTAAACAACAAAAAGTTAAAACTGACGATTCTATTATAAAAATCAATATTATTAAATTAAGTATCAAAATAAGAGCAAACGATAAATTATTAAAATAGACAGTCATATTCTGTTCAGATATTAAAATAAAAGCAGACGCTGAAATATTAAATATGTCTAATCAATGTAAATATAAACTCAGCAAATTAAATATAATGATAATAATCATTATGAATTATAATGTCAATCTTTTGAACCGAACACCTTTAACCTTTATTTCATGCCCAAGCATTTTTATCAACTCTATTTTCTCCAAACAACAGCATGTTATAGTACATGCCAAGAAATTGCAATTAGGCATTTGATTATTAAAGAAACTTATAATTACAATAATTGTTAACTGTGATTCTCAATACAATTATTTACACTGTAAAAATACCTCATAAATACGTAGAAATATTTATTACTTTACACTGTACGGGAATTTTTGTTTTAATTAATGAAAATAAAATTTAAAAAGTTAGAGGCAAAAGTAGAGATTTAGGAAATATTTATGAAGTCTTTGGATATTAAAGAATAATTGCTACCGGCTGTAATTGTTTAAATATATATTGGACAAAATACTATTTTCTTTTAAATCATGATAGAACGATCATTAATAAACGCTACAGGGCATTTATTTCTGTACAATCCCGTCCAACAAATTTAAGGATTGTTATGATTTTTTTTCCAATTGAAACAAACTTGCTTTGCTGAAATGCATCGTAAATCTAGGGCATATATAACAAAAAAAATCATTCTGTAGAATTTTTAATAAAGTTTAAAATTGTAGACAAATTTACAAAAAAAGAATCATACTTTTTTCGATTGATTCCAATTTGCATTCCAATTTGCAAGGGATTTACGTGAAGTTAAAAGGTTATCGACCTCTTCATAATGTAGGATTTCTTATTCCAGTCATTAAAAATGGCTAAACTAATTGCTCAATGAGGTATTTTTGTCTCCATCGGTCAACTCCTTCTTGGTGCGTTATTTTTTTTGTTATAGAGTATATACATACATGTGCGTGCGTGCGTGCGTGTGTGTGTGTGTGTAGTGGCCGTAGATCGGAAGAGCGTCGTGTAGGGAAAGAGTGTAGATCT
>BMAW01127096.1:0-11708 GCA_019974015.1 Nephila pilipes | reverse complement strand
ATAGAAATCAAGTTATAAGTATTTTGATATAAGACATTTTTTTGTTTGTTTTCTGAACAAGTTTTAAGTTTAAATCCATTTCCTGAAGGATATAATTTTCAGTATGTTTACAATTTTTGAAAGGTAATAACTCAAATGTTTTTTCTATTATTATGGAATTTGATAGAAATGTTTTTCATATTATTCTTAAGATCCTGAACTAGGATTTTTGTAATATATGGTATATAAAAGGATTTGTTTACATTTTTATGCATAAGAGTGGAGGAATTTATTTAAAAAAAGCGCATGTTGTTATTTCGATTCTTAACTCTGCAAATAATGTGAATTATTAAAAAAATTCTAGTTCAGGCTTTGTACAAGTGTCATATCAATATATATATGCTGAATAACATTGTTACAGAAAGATTTTTCATGAAAGGAGAATATTTTGAAAATGTGCTATTTTTTTTCTCATTTTATGCTTATTTCATGCATTTAAAAATTTTTTTATTGTAATAAAACTTTTGAAATGCTTTTTTATGTACATTCTAATTCAGATAACATTAAATATCAAAAAAAAATTATTCATTTATACGTTTTTTCAAAATTATGGTTCCGAACGTAGTCGGATACCTTAAACGCATAAAAGAGAGAGAGAGAGAGAAAAAAAAGGGGAGGGGGGGGGTGATGGTGACTGTTTACATTCTTTGATGCAAAAAATACCTTACATATTTAAATTTCTGCATTATTTCCTTTTTCATTTCCATAAGAGAATGTGAACCAAGGGTCCTCTTTCCTGAAGAAGGTGTACCTAACAGGTAAAGAAAGAGCAATTCAAATAAACATTGCTACAGAAATTTTGCAAGTTACGAGGAAAAACTCACACGCTCATAAATTTTTTTTCATTTTTAAATTACTCTCGCATGAAAAAGAGGCAATATATATTCACTACACAATTGAAGTCAAATATTGGATATTTCGAAAGAAAGATGCTTACGTCCTGAAGTAAATCACGCTGAAATGAATACAAGCTTTCTTTTGGGTTAGCATCTTTTTCATTACATTTTAAGATGAAATTCCTCTGTATCAAATTAAGAAGTTTAAATCATGAAAATATTTTAAAATAATCCTTGAACTCTTGAAAACCTTCTTTTTTATTTTACATGATTATTCGTTTCTACTTAATTGAATTCATTAAAAATTCTTAAGACAAAAAGATTAACTTTTATATAATATAAGAGATAAATCTCTTCTTTTTATTGTACTGTGTACATACAAATCAATTTAATTTGGAGCATGATTTCAAAATAATTTTGAAGTAAATTTAATTTGTACTCATTATTTGAAAGATCACTAATAAAATATGATTTACTATGATAGTTTAAAAAGAAGAGGGATAAAAATAAACTGTAAAATAATGAATAAAACCCAAGCAATCAAATATTTATTGGAATGTTTTTCTACTTCTATAAGAATACAAACTATTTGTTAAAAAACAAATCAATTCAACTTTTATTATTTTATTTAAATCAGTCTCTTTGTTCAATACAACACATTTTTAAAGTTTTAGTAAAGTTTAGTTTTTATTAACTTCACACTGGAAACAACACGAGGGCTATTGGCGACGACCTCATAATTTTGAACCTCGCTCAAGTGTCGAGGACGACACCTGAGCTGGCACCCCCACTCCTAACTCCCACACCACGCTTTCGGGAGGACATTGGGCCCCGAAAGATTTAACGTGCATCAACCCCAGCTACACGGCGAGGCTTTGGCAGCCAAGGATCGAACGAAACCGCCGGTCACGAAACCATGACCTCTAGGCTACCGCGGCACATTTTTAAAGACTAATAACAAAAAGGTTCCATGATGTAAGGATATGAACATGATTGAAAGTGCAACAAATCATAGTTAATCATAATTGTAGTTAACAATTACCCCTGGGTAATAAGTAAATAATACACTGCATTAGTTTTTTTCCTTTTATTTAAAACTGTTCAAATTTTGATATAATTTTATCAAGTTATAAAAAGCTACAAAAATGAAGATCATTTAAGAAAAATAATCAAAATACCATGAGAACAAAATTTGCACTTTTGGGGAATGCATTTTCTATAAGAATGCATCCCCCTCTCTCCGCATACATACAAATGCAGAGTTTTTGTGATTGGAGTGCATAACTCTCTCGGTGTTTAATCCCCGGATTTTATAGATGAATTAGACGAGACTGCACTTTGGTTTTCACACTTGCCCGACAGTTAAAAATTTAAAAATGATAAGTTCAGAAATTTACTTGAATTTAACGAGTAATATTAATATTATTACGAAAATGTATTAAAGTTAATGTAATTACTATCTGTAGATTAGAATGACAGTTTCTTAGTTTGAAATATTTTTAATTCATGAGGTGATGTTAATTTTAAAAATAAGATCAATTTAAACCATTGCCTTTTAGATGGTTAATTAAGAACTTAGTAATGGATAGACGAAGTACTATTACTGAGTTTGTAATGTTATAGAGAGCTAATAATATAGTATAGATGCTTATCAGATTGTTGATGATTGGAAAACATATTTTTAATAACACCTAATAAATCTTAATAAGTTAGCTGCAGTAGATATTGTATTTTCCTGCTTGTTCATCCAGTCTGGTGTTTTCGTAGGATGTCGCAAGTTGGTCTCTCGAAATTGAGAGGGTGAATTCTGATTGGCTGTTGTGGAGGTTGGTTATCAGTAGATGGGCGGGTTTTGAATTTTTGTGTCGTTTTGGATGTAGGAGTTTTGAGAGGTGTAGAAATGAATAAAAATTGAATAATTAGTCAATTAAGATTTCTCTGGGTCTGTGCAATTTCTGCGTGTTTCTTAATAGGGTGTATTTTGGGATGGCTTGAATGGTTCTATTAGTGGAAGTGTCTATTTTATGGAAGAACGTTTTGGATAATTTTTTAATGTAGGTTTTGAGAGAAGGGTATTTAATAGATTTTCTAACGTCATCATTGCGTATATACCAGCTAGCTTTAACAATCATTCTAAGGGCTACTGTCTGAGACTTTTCAAGGATATCGAGAGTTGTATTAGCACAGTGGGACCAGACTGGACGTGCATAGACCAGGATTAGTCTTATTATCAGGGTACAGATAAGCAGTTTGTTGCGTCTACTTTATGTAGATTTGTGCGAAATAAGGGGAAATATATCATAAACTACAGTTTTATACTGTTTTTAATCAGTATTATATGTTGTTTAACAGTGAGCTTTTTATCTAACGTTACTCCTAAGTGTTTTGTGGACCAGGAACAGGAGAGTTTGTCATTTGCCAGATACATATCTGATTATATTTTATTGTTGTTTCTGGAAAAGAAGACGGCCTCCGTCTTGGAAACATTCAGGGCTATTTTCCAAGTGGAATACCATTCTTCCAGATCTGTTAGGTGTCTGTTTAGTGCGTGGCCTATAGCTTTTGGACTAGTGCGTTGTGCTAGTATCGCAGTATCATCCGTGTAAATGCAGGTCAAAAAACACTGACCCATAGGTACTTTTTCAGAGATAGCAATGATTTCTATTCTTTTCTCAGGAATTGGCTTAGGTGAAATCCTTTTTAAATTTATATTAGTTCACACTTTCTCTCTATATATCTTGTTCAAATTTTCAATCGTTAATAAAATACTTTATATTCATCCATTCAAGTTTAAATACATTTTTTTAAACTTGTAGTGGATGACACTTGAT
The DNA here is from genome assembly GCA_019974015.1 of Nephila pilipes. Taxonomy (NCBI): domain Eukaryota; kingdom Metazoa; phylum Arthropoda; class Arachnida; order Araneae; family Nephilidae; genus Nephila; species Nephila pilipes. The sequence continues at coordinate 8,002 of BMAW01127096.1, read as the reverse complement.
GTTAATACAGTTTTTTTTAAATATTAATTAAATTTAATTGGTGAAAATGCAGTTTAGCCCAACCGCTTGGTGCATTTTCAAAAATTGCCAAACTTGGCGATATTTTTTGGCTGAAAGTTAAGTCCGCGAGGATAGCTACATTTGGCAAAATATCGCCAACTAATTCCTGTCACCAAGGGTGGAAGGGCTAAACTGCATTCCAACCATTTGTGACCGCTCTATCCGTGATCTTGTCACCAACAGTCCTCTTGGCGAATTTTCAGTCCTTAACAATTATTTTTATTAAAAAGCTTCCTCCTCCGAAGAGAGCGTGATCGTGCAAATTAAGACTGATATATGTATAGTATAAGCTTTCAGGTTAAAGTGAGGAAAGGTAGGATAGACTTCTAGCTGAGCAATAAATAAATTGTTTTAGAAATGTCGAGCCTTCTTTCCGATCTCCCCACACTGAGGGAAGAGAGAGAGTTTACCTCACACATTTAAGTTACTGGATGAGTTTATTTTGCCATTTAATATTGTGATTCTGTCATATGTATATACATATTTATATTAATTGTAATTATTCAATAAAAAGTAACTAAAGTAAAATTTTTCTTTGTTGACCTAAGTAGGAAGGTACTTAATTTTTTTTATATTACTTGTTTCACTTCGTGATGAAAAAAAAATTCAAGCATGAGGAGAAAAAATTCTTATGTTTATAATTTAGAACATCTATAACAGTATTGCAGAATTATATAGAAATATTCCAATTCCGAGTAAACATTTTGATGGCCGCATATGACCCAAAAAACTTTTAGACATGATATTTATCTTCAGACTGTACTCTTCACCAGAAAACAGCTTATTTTATAGAATTACTATTTATTTGTGCTTGAGTCAATCCCCTTTTCTGATGTAAAATGTATCCCACATGTCGCTTCCAATACTGTAGAGCTAAATGAGCTTTAAAATTTAAATGTTCAAGTGAAAAACTGCGTATTGTTAGAATATTTTTTGAATTTAATGTATAATGTACAATAAACAGATATGTATGTGTGTTAACATCACATATTTACAATCATAAGTGTTTGCATCAATTTTTTCTGTTTATGCCTTAAAGTGATGTTTGTTTTCATCCAGAACGTTCAGTTTGTTTTTTGTTTTTTAAAAGTTTCTACTATTTTGCTGTTCCTGTCATATTCTTAAATAATTACTTGAGATAATTTTGTCGTATTACTTTTGCAAAAAGAATTCTTAAAAATCTGTATTACTTTTTTTGTAGCCTTATATGTTTTAAATAGTTTTTTAGCGCTTTTTGATTATTCTTATATTATTGAAGATTAATCTGTTTTGAAAAAAATATATAGGAAACTTTTACTCTTCATGAACCTAAAAGTACTTATTAGTAAATGTAGCACAATTGTCTCAAAAAGGAAATGTTCACCGCTTTGGCTTTTATCTTTAAGATTTTAATTTGAATATCATCAATAGGCTTACAAATGGAAAGAACTGAAATGCAAGAGCTGTGGAAGAAAATTATTCACTTTATGGAAAAGCAATTTATGAATAATTGTAGTATTATTTCTTAGACTAACGTTTTGTCCTAAGAAGTAAGTATTGCAGTTATCTTTACGAACATGCTTGCAGCTCTTATGGTTTATTTATAAGTTACAAACTCAGAGGAAGTTGGGATGGAATGTGCAAAATCATATTGAGAAGTGACTTTTGCCATGCGCAGTCAGTGAGTTTAGTGCGAAAACTTAATAGAATTGTACTATTTGTTAAGTGCGCATATGTGTAAATTTATCATTATTAAAAAATGTACAAATCCTGATATTATTGAAATAATTATGTGTTTACATGCAAGTAATTTTCGGTATTATAGCTAAATTTAATCTTGTCTCTTCATATTGCAGGGATCTCTTTCAATTTTACAAAGACAATTGTGGTTCTTATAGAGTTCCTAACTATAAGGGAGTTAGGATGAATTGTTCAAGAACCTATTACTGTGAATTAAATTTTTCAGTGTGAAATTAATGTGTTTAGTGTGTATTCACAGCTGTAATTGTATAACATTGCATAAATGTGTAGGAGCTTAAATTGAATTGGAGCGTCGAAAATTCCACCAAGAATATAAGCTGGCAGTTGCAGATAAAGGAATCGATCAAGTGGGGAAATCCAAAGAAGTGAATTCACCTTTCTACTACAAAGGGTAGCTTCAATGTCCCTCCAGTCATTGGCTTCAGACGCCGATTACCACTTGTTTCAGTTAGTCAAGTCCTCAGGTGATATTTATGTTTTAAGTTAAATTTCATTTAAGCCTCTTTTTTAACATTAATAAATTATGTTAGTTCCTTATTGTCCTGTGGCTGATTTCCTACCTTCTGATATATCTGGATTTTGTTAGACAACTTCCAAATCGTCACCATCTACAGTATCATTGTTCAAAGTCATATCACAAAAAATAATATCCCCAAAAGTGTTTTTTGTAATTTTCTACATTAAAGTCAAATTGGGTATCGTGTCATATTTACTTCTAATGAATATGCAAATATTTTTTTTTAAAATTAGATTATTCTCAAACTATTTCTTTTTCTATTGATAAAACTAACGGTGTTAGAATTCAAATTAGATCAAAGTGATTTATAATATTACATTTTAAAATTGTATTCTTAATGGAAATTATACCAATGGTGAAAAAAAAACAATTTTGAGAAATAGGAAGACTTACATTCTAATAAATCTTGAATACGGCTTACCAATCTGTTTCGTTGCCTTGTCGTACAAAAGTGTTCCTTGAATTTTCCCGCCAATACCAAAACCTCACTTCTACTTTGTAATTCATCTCAAAACAAGCATATTTTTTTAAAAAAATATTATTTATGCACTTTTAAAGTTAATTCAAGTTATTAAATCGTGTAAATAAACATTATACATATATCATGTCCTTTTATATTATACCTTAATTATGTAACCGTGGAAGACTAGTGATCATGGTCGAGTCTTCGATTCTAGCCTTGATGCCACTAGAGACCCACTGTGTGGCCGAGGCTGATGCACATTAAATCTATCGGGTACCAAAGTCCTCCTGTTGGAGGGGTGTGAAAGTTAGGAGAGAAGTATTAGCTCAGGTGCCGTCTTCATCATCAGGCCGAGGTTCAAAATTACGGGGTCAATTACGGCCAATAGCCCTCATTAAGACAATTCAAGATTCATCTCAAAAGACGACCCGCTGCCATTTCACAAGGTTCCATGCCACTCTTTAGAAACAACATTTCAATCTCTGATGGCAGGGCTGTGATGTCAGGAGCCCTATCTATAATGGTCTCCAGGAAGGATGTCCAGAAGCTTGTAGCCATCTGTTAATAGAACTGATACTTAAGGATGATGCAGAGAGAGTATCCCCGTTCACATATAGTCCGAAATTGTAGCATCCGGTATGATTCGCGCTTGAAGGACTATTCTATGATCTTCCCTATTTGTAGTCCTCCTCCCAGGGCCTATTTATCGTGATCGATAACTTTTTTGTACCCGATTCCGCCAAGTAGTGTGAAATTGTAATACCTAGTTAAGGGGTTAATATGATGTGCATTCCAACGAAATGACCATTGCCCTTCATGAAATCCTAAGATGTGAACCATCTCAAAGGCATCCAATTGTTAAAATGATAGTCTTATTCTTCTTAAAAGTACTTTAAACTTAAACATAGCATTCTGTATAATCCTTACACACTAATTATAATCAAAGTTACACATTTTGGGAAAATGTGTTTAGTGTTTTTGATGACGTTTTGAGTGACATCATTGCATCAATGCTGATGGCAGTTAATCATTTGCATGTCTAACAAATGAAACAATATCTTAATTTACATTTACGTACCTTTCTCCTTTTGGGAGCAATTTTTTCGACGATAAAATATTAAAGAAACCGTTTGGAAAGACAAGCGAAATTTGTGGGCTTTATATTATTCAGAATATTCTTTTTCTAATGATTTTTTCTTTATAGATTTTGCACTAGAGAGAGAATTGTTTAGAAGATTTGGATACATGCAATTTGAACTGTACAAGCATAATGTTGTGTTAAGTCTATATAAAGAAGAACAGAAGATTTGGACGGAGGCCCATTTGTAAAAGAAGATAATTCAATTTGAACTAAGGAATATTGTAGGATGATCCAATTCAATGTATTCTAAGTTTAATAAGTTTTGTTATTCACTTTTGATGAAAAATCATCGTGTGAATTGGTTGAATTTTACAAGACAAGAAGCCGAATGTAAATAACACACTTTAACCTTTAGAGGACGGGCGGTCGCGTTCGCGACCAAAAGGAAGAGTATCTTAAAGGACGGGGTTGGTCGTGAAATCGACCAAGGAGTTCCTTCCCCTCGTAACAGCTTTCGGAACGCTGTAGAGCTCGTAAAGGCCAATCACTTTACCACCCCTCTTTGTATTCGGAGGTTTTAGTGATAGACCGCCTTTGTACACGCTTCTCGAATAATCCCTTTTTTTCCTCTTTTTGTGATTTTGAATTGCAATATTTTACTTTAACTTAAAGTATTTTGTAATAGAAATAATTTCGAACATTGTTTTTAATATATCACAGACTAATAACTTCACTTTACTTGAAATAAAATGATTTATTTTTCTCAATTTGATATTTTCTTATTATTTTGAGCAAATTTTTTACGAGAATAAAAATTTGGCATAATCTAAGAAAATATTATTAACATTACAAAATGTGTGAATTGATATGCTCAAATTTTCATATAAAATTTAAATAAAAAAATTTAATTTTTTTAAGCAAACAGTTTGTATTATTTCTATTTTTTTGTGTTAAATATTATACCTAAAATAAGATTTTTTACTGTAAGAATAAATAATTAATGGATTATTTTATATCGTACAAATCTCATTATTTGGAAATAAATTTTTATCTTCCGATTTATATTTAATCTTTTTATATTAATGTTCGAGTTAGTAGTTTTAGAAGAAATGCATGTTGTATAAAAATGTTATCTTGAAAAATTTTATGAATTTAAGAGATAGTTTTAACATAAAGCAATTTCTTTTACTTTGATTGCATAAAGTAGGATAATTTCATATTTGCATAATGCAAAAGAAAACAGATATTACCAGCACAGATAAAAACCATACTTAAAAGTTGTTCAGCTTATTATTTCTATTATCAATTAAGACTGTAAAACTACTTAAAAAATTATTTGTAATCTATAATGCAATTTGCGGACAATTTACACATAAGTAAGTATCCACAATTTGTTTTAACATTACAGAAACTTACTGAAATTATTAACTGATATTAGAATTATAGAATGAAAATTTTAGTGATTTCATATAAACATATTATGTTCAATTACATTGCGCAAATTTATGAGCTTAATTATTACATTGACTATTGGTGTCTTCTTACAAACCTGAGTTGAGCAATTTTGTAAAATTATAAGAAAATAATTTTTTCACTATATATGGATACACATAAAATATGCATTCCAGAAAGAAAGAAAAAACTTCATCTTTAAATAAATAATTAATTAAAATTTTTACTATTTTCAAGATATTATAATGTTTTAAAATTTTCACCACAGTGAATTTTAATATTTTTAAGTTATCTTTTTCTTAATTTCTTAGAATCATTTTTCACAATTCTATGTATGGATTTGGTTCTAATACTATCATTTACATTTTTGCAATTATTTTTTTTCTATCAGTTGCTACGAAAAACAGTAAAAAGCATTGTTACATCTAATTTTGAAGGTTGTTTTTAAAAAAGAACTACTTATCAAAATCCTTATTGCATGCGTAGAATAAATTCGATATCTTATATTTTTTATAAAAAAGACTTGGGATTGTAAATGCATGGTGTCGTGAAAAAGATAAAAAGAATTAAAAAGTTTTAAAGGTCAATGAAATAAAATGGCGCATTCTATGAAAGAAAATTAAAATAATACGCTGGAACTATGAAAGTTTGTAAAGTTCTATATTTAAAATAAGGGTATATAATTTTTTTTACATGCTCTCATTTTAGGGAACTGTTTTCCCATAAGTTAGCATGAATAAGTAATTCAAAAATGGTAGAAATATATTTTGAAATAGAATTCAACTCATCCTTGTTCGATAATTTCTTTTCATTATAGCGGAGGAAAATAAAATTTTTATGAAAAGTTTTAATTACAAACACAAAACACTGTAACCACACACTCAAGAAAAAAAAAGAATATTTTGAGTTATACTCTAATAACAGTATTCGAAAAAGGAAAATAATTTTTTTTGTAACAAAATTAAAACATGTACTGAATAAAGTGAGTGTTAGAAAATACTATGCTGCGTTGAATGAGTGCTGAAATTATTAGAATTGTTAAAAATTAGTTTAAAAAAAAAAACTGCACAAAACATGACCTATTATGCAGTAGTTGATTTGTACTAATGATTCTAAAAAAAGGACGAATATAGTTAGTTTTTCGAACCATGTATTTTCCTTATTTGCATTCATTTATGAATGCAATTATTTTTTTTATTGATGATCCATTCATTCATATGAAAATGTAAAAACTTGTGGAGATAAATTGGAAAAAAAATAGAACAGAAACTAGCAATACCTACATGTCTCCCTTGTTTTTCTCTTCAAAAATCTTTAAAAAACAAGTTTTTATAAGTTGAATTGAATTTTTAAACCCAAGCAAAATACAATATTATATAATACAATTCGCAGTAAGAGAAAAATGCACTTTCATTGATTATTTTAATTCTAAAATTATGCCTAATGAGTTGTATTTCTTGACTTTATCATAACTAGAGAAGTCTCTTTGAAATAAAACATTCTACTTCTTTTTTAAAAGAAAAATTTTGAAACTTAAAAGCTATATATTATCCTACTTGGTTGTTAGAAAACTGCAGTGGAAAAATTCGCTTTTCCTTTTTTCCCCCCTTCTAACATTAGATAGTTGAAACTCATACGACAGATAAAGTGTCAATAAATCTTTAGTGTCCAGCCATTCTAAGCTTGTCTATCTGGATCTTTAAATCTTTGAATGCACAATGAAGTGCATTCAAAGCTAGGTTAGGGTTAGCTCCGAAAGTGCGGAGTGCTATCTTAAACCTTATTTATGAAAGGGAATCGAGATAATTGGTTTCAGGGGCACTATTCTTTCGCATTCATTCATTCCCGATTTTATTGACGTTATATGTGTCGGCAATTCCTTTCTTACACAGTCGCCGTGGATGTCCAGTTTATACGTCTAATAAACCTTAAGTTTTTAAATATATGTTTGGGACAATTTTTTTTTGAAAGCGTTTTTCACTAGCCTCTTGCAAGAAAAGCTTTTTTAATTTGATTAAAAACTGTCTTTGGTCAACAACGAATCTAGTAAAATTTTTCGGCAATCATTTTCATTAAAAAAGTAGCAGCTAAAAAGATTGATTTTGTTGAAGCCATAAACAATTTCAGAATTCAAAGCTAGCTCGAAAACAATTTTTTGCTTTGTTCGAGAATGAAAAGATAAAAACATTTTTTGAAATATCAAACATGGAAGAAATTGTTTTTACTTTTTCTTTAATCTTAAATATTTTTGTTTCCAGGTCACTATACCTATCTATTTTATGAAATAAATGATGGCTTTTTTATAGAAATAATTATAATAAGGGGACTTTAGGAAGGTTTCCTCCCCGATCCCCAAAAGTTTTAACTTCTCCTCTAACAGTATTACACTTTGTAATAAAAGAAATGTTACCCTAAGAACTGAACTGAATTGAATTATTCTCTTTCTGTATTTATTTTAATTATTACTATTTTCACTTCTTATCACTAAAAATCTGAGTATTACTCTTTTAATTTTTGATCCATTAGATTGAAAAATATTCCTTAAATTCTAAGAGTAATACTCAGATTTGTGAGTATTACTCTTAGTGTTTAGACATAGAGTATTACTCTCTTTCATACATAATTTCAGTAACATGCTAATGTTATTGAAACTATACATGAAAAATAAGCGATTAAGCTAATCCCGAAT
>BMAW01127088.1:25477-65425 GCA_019974015.1 Nephila pilipes | reverse complement strand
ATCCTGCTTTCACTATTGCACGCCACACAGGCCCTCAACTAGGAGTTAGGGTCTGGGGTGCCATTTCCCTTGATAGCCGGACCCCTTTGGTCATCGCTATAGGCACACTAACAACACAGTGGTACGTCGACGACATTCTGATACCTGTTTTCTACCGTTTCTTTAGCAGTACCCTGACCTTATTTTTCCGCAAGATAATGCCCGACCACATGCGACATGTGTTTCTATGAACTGTCTTACAGCTTGTCAAACACTTCCTTGGCCAGCCAGATCACCATATATCTCTCCAATCGAGCATGTCTGGTAAATGATGGGAAGGCGACTGCATCTACCAGGGAATGTTGATGACCGCGCACGACAATTGGAGCAAATTTGGAAAGAAATACCGCAGGAGACCATCAGGGAGCTTTATCGCTCTATGCCATGCCATGAGGTAACTTGCATCCAGGTTAGAGGTGGTCAACACTTCATTGAGCTCGTTACTTTGTAACTATGTAACTCTGAAATAAATACTTCAATTTTTCTGAATTTTTAATCATTTTCTATCTTGTATATAATTTTCCAATCCGCCAATTTTTGTCTCAACCGGAGAGCTTCTTCTTTGTACGTCGTTTTTTTTTGTTATAGAGTATATATATAGAGAGAGAGAAAGAGAAAACCTCTGCTCCCCGAAATCATTTGGGTTGGATGTTCTTGTTCTTACTCCAAATTGCGTGCCCTTTTTCTCGAAAACCTAGAATCCCTTGTGCATATCTGCACTGAATATAACCCTGTTTGTAGAATAACTTTCTCCCCCAAGAATTTCTTCTTTCTCAAATAAACATGTTTTCCTCTGATCTTTTGTCAGTTCTGCGCACGATTGTTTGAAAACCAGAGAAAACATTTCGAATGAATGACTTTAAAGGATAAGAGTTTCATACATGTATATTTCAGGTTCATTGATGAAGAAAATTCTGCGCGTTATGTGAAGAATATACCCAAATTTCTTTTTAAAAAATGCAGTTTAATATTGTGCCATTTAGTACGCCGGAATATACAGTATTCAGATTCATTGACGATATCTCTGTGTCTGTAAGCGTAAAATGCTTCATTATAAGATTCCTGATTCAATGACCTGGTTCTAGAATTTCACAAAATCGGCAGTTATGCAACCATATTATGGTATGAAAACATCAAAGTAGTAGAATGTGTTTGAAAATAAATAAAGTATTATTTATTCTGTATTAAATGCTAATAAAACGTATGAACATTTAGATGTAAAGTATAGTAAAAACGAGCAAAAAATATCCCTTGATGCCATTACATGAGAGAAAAACTCAAATGAACAACTAAATAACTGCGTAGGTATTTACCGTTATTTCTGCTATATTTTATTTCCTATGTGTTTTGAAAAATATTAGAATTGCCCTCATAATTCCATTTTTAATTTGTGCTCAAAAATCTTTTCTCAAATTTTAATTAATAAATATGATATTCCTTAGAAAATATAACACCTTCAAATTTATATATATTGCCACACAAAAAAGAAAGCCAACGATCTCCGCGGCTCAGTTGGCAGAGCAGTTTGATTGTAGTTTCGTTCGTCCCCACCAGGTCGAAAGACTGTATTTTTAATTTAAAATATTATTTATCGTTTGTCTAACATCTGGATATGATTCTATATCTTTCTTTAGTATTCAAATCGGATGTTTCTCAAATATTCTGTGAGTGAAAAATGGAATAAGTTGCGGGCAAGTTCTTAGTCCTGTGATGTTACTCTGTTCTAATAATAAATATAATTATTTATATTAACGGCATAGTTCTTTGCCTCTTCGTGACAGATTTCGAGGAGATGTCGGGTAGAAATCCTACAGCCGCAGATAATAGTGATAATCATTGCAGAAAACATTCGTTTAAGAGAACTACCTCTCGAATTTGAACTTTAATCGCCTGACAACGTGGGAAAAGAACAAAAATCCCAGAAGAAACAAAACCTATTGTAGTGACTTCTGCGAATCAACAACTATTTAGTCCATCGACCTGCCGAGAAAACCTTAGAAAATGACTTTAGGAGTACGATCGAGTGGCGAATTTTAACACATGAAATGACATGTGTCTAGCCAATGCTTATTTCTTCCTTGACGGTACTACGTGGCAATGGTAAGTAAGCAACGAAGACATTTTGAGTTCCTGGGAAACTTTTTGAATTGAATGAACTTTTCAGCGATCATCAAAAGTATATTAGAATGGTGGAGAAACAACTGAAGTACAGCACTCAATGGAGAGAATACAGTCATACGTATAGAGTGTTTTAGGACTTTGTGACAATGAATTAATCCTTCAATGCCCGACGACGAAAAAGTCTCACACCTAATGAAAAGTATTGCAGAGGACATTTATCAGACTGTGTTGATGAAAAAAAGTTCCATAACAGAATATTTTTTAAAATGGTGCAGCTAAATCGAGGATATGAAGCAGAAGCGGGTTGGACGGCGAAAGTTTTTAAAGGCTTCTAAACGTCGTACCGGTAGCTGGTATGGATGAAGAGCCAGATTTGGTATCTTTAATTCGCAGAATCGTAAAAAAGGAAGTCCTTAGATTGGTCGACTAATGGATGAACCTTCAAATCTCCATTCTCAATCGTTAAAAGAAATTGTTCAAGAAAAAGTTGAAAGAGTATTGGCACCTGTCACAGCAAGTACGAGTGAAACTCATCGTAGACCAACATATGCCGCCATAACCAGAAATTCTCTCAAACGCAACCAAGGAAAACTGATGTCTGGAGAACAGTTGACAACAGACTCGCTTGTTTGAACTGTGCCCCTCCTGACAGCAGTATCTGACAGATATAGAGCCTGTTAACAGAAAGTCGTCGAAGCTGACGCTAAAGAAGAATTTCGCTGATCAAACTTTACTCGCTATTCTATACTTAGTCTAATTCGAGGCCGATCCCAAACACGCAATTTCAGATCCCTATCATCATTTAGACGATCCAGTCAATTTTCACGCCATAGAAATAAGGAAACCTAAACGGAGCAACCTTTGAGAGGAAGACAAGACTTTCCTTATATTTCGTATAATGAATATCCTCCGTCGGTTCCAAAGATGACTCATACCACTTACACATAATAATAGATAATAAGCTTATATGTACTTTAGAGGATTCTGGAGCCTTATTTTCTATCGTATCAGATAAATCTCGTCGCTATTTAAAGAAAGTCATGCTTTCTGATTCCAAGAACGTTATGGTCAATGTCGCAAATGTAAGGTGTGTACGGACAATAGGAAAATGTAGTTTGGTGTTGTTAAAAATTGCTGAGAGCTTCTGTTTGAATTCGTAATTATTCAGCATTGTATCCTCGGATGGGACGTTTCAGAAGCTTTTCAAACTGTCATAGATTGTAGTCGGAGAGAACTATTTTCAGAAGACATTTGCCAAGGACTCGCAACGTTGGATGCCTGGAAATCGTATACAACGAAGGACTCTTAACTTAAATCCCGTTATTTAACTAAAATAATAGTATCAGAAAGCCAAGTACAAAGAGACATAAATGTAGTGATAGAAAGCAATAAACATTTGATATTCGAGTGAATATTGCTGCATTATTTTTCCTTGTATTCTTATACCATATTGGTCAAAGTGAAATATGGATTATCAACCTACAATCTACCAACTGAATCATTCTTAAAAGAATATACATAGACGTTGCCAAATTTGAAGATGAGGGACATTTATATGTGAATGCTGACACGTCAAAGGGCCTAGATACTCAACACGATACTTTGAAACCCCTTATAGATATAGAATATTTTCTGATGATAACTCCTGAGTTGAACGACGAACGAAAATCCAAGATAGTCGAACTGCTCCAAACTTTTTCAGGAATTTTCAACAAAACTAACAAGTTAACAGCCTCATGGACAAATGTGAAACACAATATTAATACTGGTGTTCGTGCTCCGATCAAACAAAGGGCCTACAAAGTTTCTTCAATCGAAAGATGTATGAATCGGGAAGATATTCAGAAAATGATTGATCAAGATATCATTCAGCCATCAGAAAATCCCTGGTTGTTATTGTAAGAAAAAAAACATGGAAGCTGGAGTTTCTGTGAGGATTATCGCAAGCTCAATAACATCACGAAGAAGGATGTCTATTCTCTTTCTGGTTTGATAATACGTTAGACCAGGGGTCGCCAAACATTTTTGATCATCGCCCCCTATATAATTTTTCGAAATCTCCATAGACCCCCACAAAGGTAATTTTCAGGTAATTAAAATAAAACTATATATTAGTCTAAATATTTAATAAATCAGAAACAGTAAGTAAAGTAGCTACAGATTTTTTACTTCTTAATGAGATGAGTGTGCCTGGTGTTTCTTGGCAAGGTTCGCTATATTGGGTTCGAAATTAGTCAATTTTAACCATGAGTCGTGCAAATTACAAACTGGTCACAAGGTCAAGTTGTGACATCACGGTATACATACGAAAACACATAAGGAAAAAAGGGGCAGATTGTTTTCTGATTTATTATTTTATTTTCTATAAAGAATATAATATTAAGTCAATTATAAAAATATTTTAAATTTTTACGTACGCAGTTAGATATGTGTGATTTGCGTATTAAGAATTGTTTTTCCTTCGAGTCCCAATAGACCCCCATTCGACCCCTTGGGTCAGATAGACCCCCTACTGTTGTTAAATAGACCCCTAGGGGTCTATATAGACCACTTTGGCGACCCCTGCGTTAGACTATCTAAAGGGCCTCAAGGTTATTTTCTTCAATGGACCTCTGCTCTAGAACTTGAGGCCATGGTACATTAGTGGTCATGGTTTTGGATTTGTGGCCGGAGGTTTTCGTTCAGTTGCGGGTTCGATCTTTGGCCTCTGAAAACCCGCCATGTAGCCGGGGCTGATTCGCTTTAAATATGTTCGGGGCCCAAAGTCCTCCCGCTGGTGTGGTGTGGAAGTTAGGAGAGGTAGGTTCCAACTCAGGTGTCGTCCTCGTCACTTGACCGAGGTTCAAAATTACGAGGTCCGTCACCAATAGCCCTCGTTTTGCTTCGTTTACGACGTTAATAAAAACTAAACTGAACTAAACTGCTCTAGAATCTAGCAGGTAGAGATAGATCAGGTGGATCGCGAAAAATTGGCATTTATTTTCCCAGAAAGCTGATACGAATTTAAAGCCCTGTCATTTGGACTCTATAAAGCATTTGTGACTTTTGAGAGAAGGATGGACAATTTGCCTCCCCATTTGAAACGGACCTGTGGGTTTTTACTATCTAGATGACAATTCAGGGTTCTCAGAAAGTTCTGAAGACCATCTTAACTAATTAAGAATTGTTTTGAACTGCATAGAAGTGCCTTTTTGCGTATCTAAAATTAAAAATACTGAGCCACTTTGTCTCTAGTGATGGCATCCAACAGGATCTCTACAAAGTGAAAGTCGTTAGTAAGTTTCCTACTCCAAAGAATGTATATGATATATGAAGCTTTCTAAGACTCTGCTCTTACTTTCAAAGGTTTATTTAAATCTTTTTGTTACCTTGTTGAACCCTTGCAGTTGCTATTAAAAAGAGATACGAAATTTCACTGGGATCCTATAGAGGTAGAAGCTTTCAAAAGTCTGAAGAATTGTAGTTGTAGTTTTTATTAACGTCGCATTAGAAACAACACGAGGACTATTGGCAACGGATCTCGTAATTTTGAGCTACGCTCAAGTGATGAGGATGACACCTAAGCTGCCCCCCCTCTCTTAGCTTTCACACCATGCCAGCGGGAGGACTTTGGGACCCGACAGATTTATCGTGCATCTGCCCCGGCTACACGGTGGGAAAAGTCTGAAGAAATTTCTTACTTCTGATCTAGTATTAAGAATGTACGACAAAAACTCCTCCAATAAATTCATACAGATGCCAGAAGGTATAATATTGGAGCAGTTCTGGGGTCAATTTAGAATGAAGTCTAAAATGTTATAGCATATGCTTCCAGAACTTTGACAAAATCTGAAAAGAATTATTGAACAACGGAATGGGAATGCTTATCCTTTGTATGGATTATCAACAAAATTCGGACATACCTATTCAGAAAACATTTTACTGTTGTCATAGATCATTATTCACTGTGCTGGAAATAAATGATCCATTTGGAAGACTTGCAAGATGGGCACTTCAACTTCAAGGACATGATTTTGTTGTTAAGTGCAAAACTGGCAAGAAGCATAAGAATGCTGACACTCAGTCGAGAAATCCAGTAGAAGAAGAAACTGATACAGCGGATACAGAAACTGATACGCAGTTAAAGTTCATTACAGTTACTTCCGGGGTTCAAATCCCCGCCACGGTATTTTTATCCAAAAACGGGAGTTTTAATTTAAAATATTATTTATTGTTTGCATAACATGTGAAATGTTTTGAATGTGGATAAAGACCGAGTCTCAACAGTAGTGGAAAAGCTCTCAATCCTATGATGTTATAACCTGTAATATATATATTGCAGGATCCATATTTGGACTTTTAGACAAACGGTTGGAATCAAGCATTAAAAAAAAGTAGTATACTTTAATGAAATAAATATTCCTAAAGAGAAGTATATCTTTAAAGGAAATATCTTGTGTAATTAAAAACATGTAAAAATTCTGAAAATGATAACTTCTTGTTTTAAAAATAGGATCTTTCCTATACTTATTCTTGATTTAAATTTTACTATCGTGGGAGAAGCTACAATTCTCATCCTGAATATTTTGCATTAAATTTATGAGATATATTACTTTTTTCAGCTACTTTTATATAATTGACTACTTTCTTTCAAAGTGATGTTTTTCGATGTTAATTTTCATAACTTATTCCTTCATTAGAACTGAACATTTTAAATTAAATTTATCTAAAATTAATGTTTGAATTCATTTTAAACTATTCATTGAATTCATTTAAAACGAATTGAAATTGAATTCATTTAAATTCGAAGCACCCCAGTTAATGAAGGTTTCTAATTCAGTGTGTGTATTCTTTCTATTTTATCAATAAGAAATCATAACATAGAAAGAAAGCACGAAAAAAAGCATTAACTATTACAACTGTTAATTTTTGGAGGGATATTATAAATTAAATTTAGCTAAATTACAAAACCACCTTCAAAAACTTTAAGGCTCCCGTCGACACGCCACCACGAATTTCCCCACCTAATGGTAATCCTATGGAGTTACGTACTTAAAGTCTCACATCTAGAATATTTATTTTAACTGCATGGAATAAAGTGTATTTTAAATAGCATTAAAAAATGAAGGCTTCTATGGAGTTACTTTTTTTTTCTGATTTTTGCAAGTATTTTTAAATTTTCGTTAAAGATCTGAAAACTTGCATCCGACGCACTAAATTGATCATAAAAATACTTTGAATAATCAGAAAAAAAATGTAATTCCACAGAAGCCTTCATTTTTTATGCTCTTTCAAATGCATATTTTTTTAAAAAATTTAATTCATTTCCCTGCTTGTAATTTGTTGAGTCAGCAAATTAAGCATGGAAAGAGGGGAAAGCCATATTAAAAGTCCCGCCTCAATGCGCAAGGATACATGGTAAATAAACGTTGACAAAAGGAGATTTACAACCCTTCCGAGGGAAGTCAGCCGATTCTGGGAATTTGTAAGTGATCTTCGGATCCCCCCTAGTTATGTAATATCCGTTGAAAGTTTGTCTAGCTTGCTATACAGATATCTATGTGGTATTTCACAGTGTTTAAAAAGTAAGCTTCATTCACGATTTCTTAAAAATAGAAGTAATCCTTCGTTTTTTACGCTATTTTTACTGAGTATTTAAAAAAACACACTATACAAATTACTTTATTAATTATTAAAATGAACAATAGATATTTTAGATACGCCATTTAGAGAGAGATAAAGAAGAAATTTGGTTTTTTTTTTTTAAAAAAATTGTATTATAATTAAAGGGATATTGTTCACATTTTTATGATAAAATTGAATGCACATCTACATAAATTATGTGCTTGATCATTTATTACTATTTTTTCAAAACTTCATTTGTAGGAATCAGATTAAAATATATCGACTTTTTATGATTAAATGAAGAATACAGAGAAAAAATTTATTGCATTAAAATTTTTCAGGTTCTTATATATGTGAACAATTTTACATGGCTAATACATTTCTCAAAAACGGAAACATTATTTTACTGCTTTGAAACAGCGTATAGAGTAGCCGAATTGTTATGCTCGCTATTTTCTGGCTAGTGATGTTTAGTCACAAAGAGGTTTCGAGGCCTATTTTCCTAGAACCGCCACCGTGTTTCAAATTTCAAAAACAATAAATAGCTTTTATGTTTCTTCCAATTGTGACACTAATAAATATTCAATCCTTACGAATTTTGTTTTAAGATTTTGACCTCGAATTAGCTTTCCTCCCTCTCTTTAGTATAGCAACTAATGCAGAATGAAAATTATTAAATGGATATTATATGAATGAAGCTCTGCCAACAAATATTAGCTACCCAAGGGGCTATTGTTTTCTTTACCCTATATATAACCTGACCACTTTTCAAAAATTAACTTGTTTTTTCTTTTTTATGTCTGCTGTCATTAGTTCGTTAGAACTTAATTTTCAAACATACGTCGTAATAAATTTCTCTTGAATTTTTTATTGGAATGAAATAAAATATATGCAATATGTTTCTGATATCTGCTTTCACCACTAATGAACTCAATTTCCAAAAATATATCGTCAAAAATTTCCCCCAATTTTTTTCTTGGATTGAAGTGTAACAAATATAAAAATTAAGTATCTTATAAACATATCTATTTATGTATTACCTTGAATCATTTGTAAACTAGAATCAAGGAAGGTCTGAAAATAAATAACCTTATTTAGAATTTTAAGCGGTGAGGCAACCTTTTTTTCCCCCCGAGAACTTCAAACTACATATTTTTAGTTTGGCTTAGAGGTCAAATGATTTTAATATTGATTTACAATTATTAGCTATCAAATGAACTATTTTTTTATGTGGACCCACCTTGTTTGGCTAAATCTGTTCTTTGCAAAACTTTGCATAGAACTTTTTAATTTTTATTGAATTGTCTTTTCACCTCTCTAAAATAAAAAAAAAAGGACGTTTCAAGAAGATAGGTTAACGAGATTGCGCCAAACTATGTATACGAAGGAAAAATTGCATTTTTATGATGGTAGATATGCTTATTGATATGTTATCATCCTCGTCTCTTCCTTTCCAGTAATTGATTTTTTTAGTCTCCGTGCCAAAACATAAATAAATAACTTAACACATCGATCAATAACTCCCGAGTCTAACATTGAAAACAACATTTTTTTTTGCAAATTTTTTTTTTTATTCATCAACATAACACTTTTTGTTAATTACCTTTTAGGGTGATACAATCGTTCCAACGCTTTTCCAAATCTTTTTTTTTTTTCTTCTTTTTTTTTTTTTTTTCGCAAGAAATCTTTTTTGTTGCGAGTAAATAGCGATAAACAGCTTTCTGAATCATCGACTCGTTGCTGTTTTTGTTCCATCGAAAGCAATCGCGGCACCCACTTGGAAAAAACCTTTTTCACTTCACTTCAAAAAACCTTTTTCCTGGTCCGATCGACTTAAAATTTTGACACGTTTCAAGCAAAGGTTAGTACTCTAGAAAGACCTGGTTACTGGTTTACTACGAGCGCTATCTCTGGGTTAGTCTCGGAAGTTATTGATCGAAGTGTTAGATTCTTTAGAAATAATCCTAGCACGAAACAAGTACTCGTTTTTATTGAAAGACTCTAATGAATTTCGTGTTAATTTCATATATATCTAAAATATTATTCCCTTCTTATAATTAAAAATAGAGTATCCATAAGTGTCCCCCCCCCCCCACACTACATTATTTTACATAATTAAAAGTCGAAAATAATCGACAAATTTCTATAACGATGAGATTGTGTGGGCAAAGTCTCTTGATTGAGATAAATTTGTAGTTTAAGGTTGATTTAATTATTTTTTTGAATATAAATGTAGATTACGATTATATGAAGTATCTTAGAATATAGCTTTCCTATAAAGTTCGTAAAATTAGTTACCATATTTTATGTCTTATTTCTTTTCTATTAAATAGTATTATATTTTTAGAAAAATATGATTTATTAAAGTTTAGATTTTGTTATTTATTTGTTTGCATAAATGACGAACTAGAGTAACATGAACTTTTCAGCGACAGACTTCAGAAAAATTAACCAAGGTCTGGTAAAGGTCTGGAAATTGTACGAACATCGTCCCACTTCTGTAGGTTCTTTGCCTTTGATTTGGGAATAAAATATAAATTTTGTATCTTTAAATACAAATATTTCACATGCATACTATTTATTCTTTTGTTTGTTCATTCTGTGTTTTATAAGCTTCTATCGTGAGCGTTTGATGCATACATGTGATGTTAATGATACTGTAACGTGATTATTTGTACAAACTAAAATTATCATTACCTTAAATTTTTGTAAGCCTTTGTTATAGATCAGAGATCTTCGACCTGGGTTCCACGGAACCTAGGGTACCTTAGCACTTTCACAGGGGTGCCGTAAGTGATCACTATTTTCTTAATAAATGCGCCAAAATTTTAGCAAAATTTTAATTTTTATACAAGCTTGGATTCTTAAATGCAATTTGCTTATAAAAAAATAAGTATAAATAAATATTTTTTGGGTAAAACAAAAACTTAAATTTCATAAAAGTCACGTGCTTCAAATACATTAATCGAGACACATTATGTCACATATTAGTCTCCATTCTTTGACTCAATCGATATTTCTCAAATTGATATATTGAACGGCACTCAATTAAAACTAATATTTATTCAAGTACATATTATGCATTTTTGGATTGACTTTAGAGAAGAATATCCTGAAATTGCCAAAAGATTTGTGGAACATATAATGTCATTTGTTTCGACCTATGTATGAGAAAACGTTATCTCTTTGTACGCTGCGACAAAAACAAAATGCAGAAACCGATTGGTTGCTGAACAGGACATTTGGTTGCAGTTTTTATCAATTATTCCAAGTGTTAAAATATTTTGAAAAAAAAAAAAAAAACAAAGCCAAATCAATTATTATTATTTTTTTTTTTATGAATTTGTTTTAATTTAAAATATTGTTGTTTTATTCATTGATAGAATACATTTTAGAAAAAAAAAACAAAAACGCCAATAGCTATCTTTCCTTTCATTATCTTATTAAGAAGTTTGTGTTGTGATGAAAAAAAAAAGAGGCAGTAATAATTTTGTTAATTTGAGTAGAATAAAGCTTTGATATCCTATTTTTTCAGCACTTTGATCAAGAGGTTCCTTCAAGAAAACGGTAAGCTCAAAGGGTTCTCAAAGTGTAAAAGGTTGAATACCTCTACTATAGAGAATTATTTAATTAAAAACAAAAATTGAGTTAAGGTAATGATTTTAAAACTTTTGTTTTCAATATGAGAGTAATCCAAATAAAATCTTGTAAAAAAAGTAAATGAAAAGTGTATATATATATTTATTTATAGAAATATAAAATTTGCTTTTTTTTTAGTTTTTATAAATTTCGCTCTAAAAGCAACACGAGAGCTATGAAATTTAAAATAAATATATATTACAATCTGTGTCTTTTAGTTACAAAAATCAAACTCTTAATAAAAGCAATTACCTTGATATAAATTTTCTTTCCTATTGGGGCAATTAGAATTGGATACAATATTATCAACAAAATTCAAATAATTATTTCAGTTAATACAACCACATACTGACAATGCAGCAACCTCATTAAGCAATTGTTTTCATCAGGTTTCAGCTTTTTAGCCACCTAAGGGGCCATTGTTTTAGTTGGGCCAATTTTGGCGAACCAGATCACTTTTCGCGTACGAAATCACTTTCCAATTTTTAATCGTTCGCTTCAATTTTAATTACATATAGTTTAAATATATTCAATTTAATAATTAGTCATTTCCTTTAATTTTAATTACATGTAGTTGATATAATATTCAATTTAATAATTTATCGTTTGCTTTGATTTTAATTGCACTTTGCTAAAATAAAATCAATTTAATAATTTACTGGTTCCTTTAATTTTAAAATCGGAAAAGTTTACTATTGTCCATTTATCGTTTTCTTTAATTCTATTATTTAATTGAGTAATTTAATAATAATTACAAAAAAAAGTGCACTTTGGGTGGCAAAATCTGTTCTTTGCAAAATTGTGTATACAGAACATTTTATTACATTAAAATTTATATTTATATAATTAATCAGTATACACAAAATTTGTAATATCACTAGCATTGTCGATCTTTTATAAATCAAGTGATACGATTTTGAAAAAAATGAAATAGTAGAAACGGATTTTTTGAAATTAGAAGGCATGAAAAAAGGAGTAAAAAAAGTTGTCGAAAGGGAAGAATGACTATTTTTGAAGCAATGAAAACGCCAGTTTCTTCCTAGTTTGGGATAGCTTTCAAACACTTGAACAACACAAAAGGGCAATTTAGCCTCAGGAGGGACCCTTCCTTACCGTGAAAAGCTCCCAAGAAACTGTGTAAAAGAACGACAGAGATTCAATTACTCTCCTTTTCTCTTGCTTTGAATGGGGGGAGATAGGAGGGGAAGAATCGAGGTGGGGAGATAGGTCTACAATACTACCTCTGTCAGTCTGCCTAGAGGAAATATTTATTACCCTGTGACGTCATTTTCAAACTTCATGATAGCTGTCAAAATATAACCTATAAGAAAATGGAAAATATTAGAGCAAAATTGAAAAAATTAAAAGTATCTAAGAAGTTCCTAATTTGAATTCAAGCGAAATAAGGAAATTTAAGAAAAATAAAGCTTGTAACTTCTCTTTTATAAGAGAACTATTTACTTCTGCTCCATATGACCAGTATTGTATGAGTACTTTGTCCGCACTAAGTAACGCCCCTTCCCCCTCCCAGTAGAGAGAGCTTTCGTCGATTCTTACTTTCGGAATCGCTCGAAGGGAGCCTTAAGAGGTCTTCATAAGAGAGGAAGTGAAGAGGTATATTATGACTAGTTATTGATATCATTTAAATGATTTCGTGGCTTAATATGCATAAAAATTCATTATGACTCAAAATACAATAGTAAAATATTTACTTTGTGCAAAATTATGTACATATATGTAACGTATTTACTTTAACGTTTGTTCAATATTAATAAATCATTCCATACATGGCCGAAATACTTTTATTTCTATAATCTAGCAGACTGTAGTCGGGCTTTGGCCACCAAAGGCCGAAGCGAAATTACCATACAAATCTCAAATGATCATCAGAGAGGACGAGCATAAGAGAGGAGCAGTATGAAGAGGAGAGAAGCATAAGAAGAGCGCGTTTTTCGCTGTGTTTTACTTGTTATATGGGGGAAAATTCAATTAAACGTCAGGGTCCACAAGGTTTCAATGGAGGGACTTCCAGGGAAGATAAGTATAGACCTAATGTCTGGTAGGGATCATCCCTACAGATCTGTTCCGTGAGAAGAGAGCATTGTCAGCAAATTTTTAAGAACGTGTGAATGACTTATTTAAAAAGAATAGGAATTGTATCAGGAAATACGAATGAACATTATCGTTAAAAGGAGAGAAGGGGCAAATTTATTAAATTAAATTATTTAAGTGAGATATTAATGGGAATTGAGCTAAATCATTACACACACACACACACACACACACACACACACACACACACACACACACACACACACACACACACACACACACACACACACACACACACACACACACACACACACACACACACACACACACACACACACACACACCACACACACACACACACACACACACACACACACATAGGTATCGGTAGAGTCCTAAAGATAGTCCACTGGTGCCTCGGAGTCGAAATTTCAACCGAGTTCCATTGTTTCTTCAGTCTTTTACTTATTACTTAGTTCAATGATGAAGCTTGAAATTATTTCACTAGTTTTATTGGTAGGAGGTGACTGAAGAATATCTATAAGTTACTATTTACAAGTTGATCATGAACGACCTAGTTCATCAAGACGTTAGATAGTAATTCGAATTCATGGCATTTCGACGACGGACGTTGGAACTCGCAATGGCGTTCAGAAAAGAATTTTTTACCGTTCATACCAAGAACGAAGCTGCTGAGGGAAGAGCGCTGACGGGCTAGATGCGGAAAAGGAGCGAAGAGAGGAGAGAAGAGTTCAGCTGACGAGCGAAGAATGCTCAGTGGTTTTGTTGTAAAATAGAAGGGGTGGGAGTGCTTCGTGAGCTAACTCCAGAAGCAAATTCGTGGTACATATATATATATATACACACTCATGGACAAAAAAATTAGCGCACCAAGAAGGAGACGTCAAAATGAAACGAAATTTTACATACGTAATAACTACTTTAATATGAGTAAGTGATTAGAAACTCAAAGAAAAAGAATAATTAATTTCAGAGAAAAAGTCAAAAGAACAAAGGATTTAATACCCTGTTGAATCCACTGTATTGCGAATGCAGGATGCTATACGATCGGGCATTGAGTCATACAAGTTCTGTATGATGTCTTGAGACATTTCATTCCATATTTGCTGTAACCTTGCCTTTAGTTCGTTCAAACTCGTGGGATGCCCAACTCGCCGTCCCAAATGATCCCAGATATCCTCGATTGGAGACAAATCTGGGGATAGGGCAGGCCAAGGAAGGGTAGCAACAGTGCGGAGACAGTCTTGTGACACCCATGCCGTGTGAGGCCGAGCATTGTCTAGTTGAAAAATGGCTCCTGGGAGCCGTTGCATGAGTGGCAGCACATGTGGTTGTAGGATGTCATGGACATACAGCTGAGCTGTCATGGTGCCAAGGATCAATACTAGGGGTGACCGTATATTGTAGGATATGGCACCCCATACCAACACACCAGCTGTGGGAGCGGTGTGTCGCTGTAAATCAAAGGCAGGATTGAGGCGTTCAACACGGAGTTTCCACACACGAACACGATTGTCATCACTGCTGAGATTGTATCTGGATTCGTCGCTAAAGACGACCTGGTTCCATTCCGCTACAGTCCAGTTTCCTCGTGCGCGGCACCACTCCAAAAGAAGGCGTTGATAGGTGGGCGTCAAGGGCAGAACACGTAATGGGCGCCGCGATCCCAAATGTCCTGCACCCAGGCGCCTTCGTATGGTTCGAGATGACACAGGGGCCCCTAGTGAAGGTGCTACCTGTGCCTGGATGGCGGCTGATGAAGCAGTTGGCTGTACGCGTGCATTTCGTACGATGTGGTGGTCTTCTCGACGACTGGTCTGTCGAGAGGTTCCTGAGCCTGGTCTTCGTGTAAATGACATCTCTCGGATCCACTGGTCCCAACACCACCTCACAACAACACAATCAGAGCGGCCTAATTGACGAGCTACTCGCCTAGCTCACCACCCAGCTTCCATCATGCCGATGATTCTCCCCCTCTCAAACTGCGACAGCTGCTCATATTGTCTTCGAAAACGGCGTAATGACATGCCTACCTCAGCTCTTCCTTTGCAAATGATTCAGCACTCTCAAACAATCTTTGGTTACCTGTTTTATACTCCACGGAGAACGACGTTAAACGCCCTCTACCGGCTATACGTAATGCACAATCACGCTGTATTTCTAATCATTTGCATATCTCCCCGACATGTACCTTCGTCGGGAAGGTACATGTCGGTTTAACATGAAGTTTCGTTACGATCCCGCAATTATTTCTTGGTCCGCTAATTTTTTTGTCCTTGAGTGTATATATATATATATATATATATATATATATATATGTGTGTGTGTGTGTGTGTGTGCTGCTGGACATTACAATTGCAACACCATGATGAAAATAAAATACATAAAAGGAGTTATATTTATTGTACGTAAACAGCATGGCATAAAGATAAAATGATTACATTTCCAAGCAGTTTGGGAGCTTATAGGTTGCAAATTTAGTAGAAACAGCTGCTTCCCCTGGAATCTAAAACAGCTGCTAGCTAAACAACCTTACCCGGTTAAGAATGAAGTTTAATTAGGCTTGGATGACAGAAACGGGCAACTCATTCAGTGCTGTTTCAAGTCAATGCTCAACTTTATCAACCGTGTTTGCTGGAGTGGGGTAGCGTTCTAGTCTATTAGAAACCCATGACCAGATGTTCTCAGCGGGTGATAGGTCTAGACACCCTGCAGGCTAGGGCAACAATCGAATACCATGTGAATCGAGGAAGTAACATGAACACTATGTATAACATGTGGTCTTGCATTATCATATTGCAAGATAGTGTTTGTCAGGCTCGAAGACGGAGCACAATCACTGGATATAAGATACCGTAATTTTGAAAATGGATGGTCCATTGAAAACGTTAAAAGTGGACTACTTGATTTAATTTAGTTTTGGTGGAAGAAAAAGGCAAATCAGCATAAGGAAAGCATTAGAAATTTGAATAAAATAGGTTTGAAAGCAATAATTTGAATATCGTAATATTTGTTTGGTAAACGTGGTCAACAGAAAAAAGTCAATTGATAGCCTTGAAATTGGATTGTTTTGAATAAATTCGTTCTTCCGAAAGGAACAAAATCAGTAATTGGAAAGCATTATAAATTCGAATGAAATTTGTCTGAAGGCAGTAATTTGAATAGAGAAAGATTTGTTTAGTACACATGGATGAGAGAAAAGCGTCAGTTGAAAACGGATCGTTTTGAAAAAATTCGTTTTTCTCGAAAGGGAGAAAATCAGTGGAAAGAAAGTCTTTGAAATTCCAATAAAATTGGCTTTAAAGCAATGAACTGAATATTGCGAGATGGACAACTGTTTTCTACCGATGGGTGCAGCCATCTGTTTAGAATAAGGTAAGTAAATTTTATCCATTCGTTTTTCATAAGTTTCCTCTTTTTTATGTTATGCACTTTTATAGCCTTCATTCCAACTAAAATTCCAGTTCAAAATTGTCTTCATGCTATTTCATTTTTAATGTTTTTTGTTTGAAAACTTTTTATGCTATTTCATTTTCCATTCTAACGCTTTGCTGTTCAAATTCCTACATTCTATTATGTATTCTTTAAACTTTTATCGCGTTTTTAGTCTTTCTTTACAGACTTTCACATATCCTTCCTTTCAGTGATAAAGCCATCTTGTTCCAAAATTTTTCTTCAAGACACGATGCCATCTTTTTTCCACTTCTAGATGTACCGAGTTTGAAATATTCACTTTTGGCGCCATTTTGGTGCGATTTCAAAAATTTCGCCAAGAGGTCCAGGTAAATTGGTCCGATTTGTTCCTGTAGTTCAATAAACTTTGAACAGCACAACCAGCCGAATAACCCAAGAAACTATATTTGAACTCTTAACTGGTGTTCTAATGATATACAAAAGTTGATAATAAAATTCTAGAATTCATTGAGAAAGAATATCAAGCTTCTTTTCAAGAAAACCGTGATGAGATACGCGCATATACATGCTAAAGAAAATAATCTGAAGATTTCAGAGGAAAATCGTCAACCTTTTAACAAAAGGCTTGCACACGAATACCAAATTGACAGACTAATAGTCGAGACGACTGTCACATCATAAGACACGTGCGCATAGAGCCAGGTGTCTTATTGTCCAACATCCATACACAGGCAGAACCTTCATTACTGGCCTCTGTGTCAGTCACCACCATTGCAAGATGTCTGGGCGTGAAGAACAGTTGCTATCGCTGTGCCCGTTACGTGTACTGTCCTTAACTCTCTCTCCCCGTCGACTCCGTTTGGAGTGGTGTTTCGCTCAAAGGGATTAGACTCTAACCGAATGGAATTAGTTCGTTTTTAACGACGAGTCCAGATTGAATTTGGGCAATGATAATAATTGTTTACATGTGTGGATGCACCATGGTGAACGTCTCAATCCTGTCTTCACTGTACCGTGGCATACTTCTCCCTCAACTGGTGTGATAGTATTGCGGGCCCTCGCATGCGACACATAGTCATCCCTTGTATTGATATCACGGCGCCATGACATCCCAGAGGTACATTAGTGATATCTTTAAGCCACATGTGTTGTCATCTTGGCAGGTCTCCCAGGAGCAATTTTTCAGCAAAACAATGCTCTCCCACGGTTTCACAGGACTTCCTCCGCTACATTCCCATCCTGCCTTAGCATGCTCAATCCCCAGATTTGTCACCGATCGAGCATATATGGGAATCATTTAGAATGGCAAGTTAGACAGTCTTCAAGTTCAGTCGGATTAAAGGCGCGTTTACAGCAACTGTGGAATGAGATATTGCAGGACATACGGGACTTGTATGACTCAATGCTCGACCATATCATATTATGCATTCATGATAAAAGTGGCCCAACAGTGTACTAAAACCTTCATTTATTTGTAATTTTTCCTGCAGTAAATGGTCATTTCGCTTTGAATTTGTAATCATTTACTTGCATCAATGTTGTACTTATACATATAAAATTTTGTTTTATTCTAATAACTATTTCTTGCTGCTTAAACTCTTATGGTAATGAGTATACCTTTTCTTAAAAACAATACAAAATATAGAAACAAATTAAATGCAGAATAAGAAATGTGACTACGGATAACATAATATAGCGAGACTTCGACAGTTTTTGTAAAAAGTAACAGCACACGTTAGTCTCAAAATCAGACCTGGCTAACCTACGGGCTGTATATGGCCCATCCGGTGTCAAGCTGCGGCTCTCGAAGCTGGGTCATCTGAACAAAAATGTAAACTTTTATTGCACCACATCAAAGTACCAAAGAACATTCCCCCATTAGTCATTCATAACATATCTCATTAATATGGAAATATGTCTGTACATTGATTCAACTATCCTTATAATTTTTCTTTTATATTCTTACTAAAAAACAATTGCAAAGTTGAATTCATTTTAAAAAGCACGTAAGCCATCTTAGTTGAGGGGGAGATACTCAATGTATACCTAACCATCAAACCTACAGAAGAGCGTTGGTGTGCATTACTAGACATGGGGAGGGAATGGGACAAGCGGATCATGCGAAACAGCAGCAGTCTTTTTGCTGCAAGTGTAATATACTTGATTCAGAAACGTATGGTTCCAGACAGAATGACTGTTCCGTTTATTTCGATCACTAATAATTTAGCACAGCAATAAGTGTTGTAACAGCAGGACAGTTTCTTGAATTATATTTCGTACAGATACTTAATTAAATTAAATATAATTTCTAAATATTTGTTCCAAACTGTTCTTGATTTCTCTAATGGGGTTTGTTAGGATTAGTCACATCCCGAGATTCAAGAGAAGAAAGTAATGGTAGTTTTTAACAAGAGGATTTGAATTGGCGTTAAAAGAATCAAAATTAAAAAGGAAGAGATAAACTGAATTCATCACACACACATATGCTAGCATATATATATATATATATATATATATATATATATGTAAGAAATGCAATATTTTTTCTTTAAAATACCTGCAACATATAAACCTATTTAAAATGTTATTTTAAAACCATTTACTAAGGGTGGGATTTGGTTCCCTAAAGAAACCTTATAGTTCTAAGAGTTCCTTGAGTCATCAAAGTTTGAAGACCACTGGGATAGACGAATAATAATTATTACGTAAACTGTAAAAGTATCAGTTTATACCAACATTTTGAAGGAGAGCTTAAAGTCGGTTAGATTTAACCGGCGGCTTTATTCGGGTTAGTTTTAAAATTATAGAAAACTCTTTTTTCAACATACATAAACAAAGTCCAATTGTTGTTCACTTAGCAGTGAAGTAGCTGCTTTCTTCTTGTTATGTCAAAATCATGCGTTTGTGAAAACACTGCAGTATTCAAAAGTGCATACGTGTTACACATGGAATGCGAGTAGAAAATCATTTGAACGACGCAAGAAAGGAGAGTGGGTCGACGGACAACCTGGCATATTCACCGGCAGACTGTAAACCGTGCAACTTAATCAAGATCAATGTTTCATTCCTCGTATGCTGTTGATAAATGTGCCCGATCCAATGACTTTCGAGTAATTGAGAACCATTATCAGCTGTGCATATCAAGCTCTGAATTTATTGGAGAGAGACCGAAAATATAAATCACACATGGCTGAAGATTTATAAATCGCATGTGGCTGAAGATATTTTCTGTCCAACACTCAAGAAAAATTCAAATATGAGCATAGATTTTACTGCAGAAATATACAAAGAAAGATTGATAATGATTGAAGATTTGTGCTTAGAAATTGCTAACGAAGCTCTCAGTCAATTGGGAATGTCATCAACAAATCGATTATTGCTGATTTGTGCGATGTAAAATTGCGTCATGAACAAAATTACAATAAGGGTGATCTTTTGTAGTATGTGCTATCAAATATCCATAAGCTAACGCTTGAGCAAAAGGGCATTTACGATCAAATAATAATGCAAAAAGCCAATAACGAGGTTGAGAAATCTTATATGCACCAGGAGGAGTTGGAAAAACATTCCTAATTAGATTGATTCTAACAGCAAATCAATCCAAAAATGACACAGCCTTAGTTCTATTGTATTCCGAAATTACTGCGACATTGCTGACAGGTGAAAAACTGTTTATTCCTCTTTGAAATTGCCACTGAACATGCATTTATTTTAAACTCCCATATGCAACATTTCCAAAGCATTAGGTATGAGAAAAACTTTGCAGAAATGCAAACATATTACTTGGGATGAATGCATAATAGCGCACTAAAATTTCTCTAGGCTATTGATCGATCATTGCAAGATTTACGTGGAAACACGAGTCCATTTGAGAACGCATTAATTTTACTTGCAGGAGATTAAAGGCAAACATTATCTGTTGATGGCGCCTCTACAGCTCCCTATTCTCTATATCCTGTTTGACTCACGCTACCATTTACGCTCATACCGAGCGGCAGCACACTGAGAGCTCTCATTATTTTTTGTAACTACAATAAAGTTTAAACTATTTCTATAGCCCATTTTTTTCTCTCAATTGAACTATTGACGATTTATTTTGAATACCGGCTCATCACCTTTTGAATTAACTTATAATTCCTTCTATAAATTAGTACATCACTTCCCTAAATGTTAATCACAGTTTTAAATCGACAACATGGGTCGTTTAAAACGAAACTGAATAAAATAAGCTCCAGTTGTCTGAGAATTTCATAAAAAGATAAAATTGAATTAAATAATAAGTTGGCTTCAGTTAATGGCATTTTAAAAGGCATGAAAAATTTAAAAATTTTGTTCTGTGCTCTACCTGATGATGTGGACTAAAAATACAGCTTGGATATAATCATTGATTTAGAAGAAGAATCACAAAAAGGAAGTTAAACCTTCTTGTATTTCTATCAAAATTTGAAGATAAAACACAAACTGTTAATACTTTACCAAAAGGCAATATTAAATTACCGTATTAACCTTTGCCAACTCTTGGAGATAAATTTAAGGAATTTGAGTTTTTTAAAACAAAATTTATAAATATAATTGGAAATAATTGTACTTTAAATGAGACTCAAAAGCACTGTTACCTTATAGGTGCTCTCTGAAACGATGCTTCTTTAATTCAGAGCGACCAAGATACGTTTGAATCACTTGTGAAAGCTTTAGAATCTCGATATGAATACAAAAGAGTTTTTGGTAGATATTCATATTGCAGAAATACTTTCTATTTCAAAAATTCATAATGAAAATCCGGCCCAAATCAGACTGTTAGCGGACACTGTTTGAAGTCATCTATGCTCTCTGAAAAATTTTAATATAATGTCTAATTCACCTTCCGATGCTATCATGCTCCATATATTAACTAATAAGATTGATAGAGAATCTCAAAGGTTGTTTTCAACTAAGTTGAATATCAACTGCTGTGCCTAGCTTACCAAAAATAGATGCGATTTTGAAAAATAGATGCGTTCAATTAGAATTAATTAAAAGAAACGATTTCCCCTCAAGAAAATTTCCAACAAAAAATAAAAGCACTGACGTCAGAGCAAGAAATTTACCGCAGTTTAAATCTCTTCTTACGAAGAGCAAACAAAATAAAAATGCATTATTCTTGAGTCCGATTGTTTTGACCCACTCTTTAAATGAAATAAATTTAAGAATCTTCCTTTTCACTAAGGAACTGCTCAAAATTAATAAAATCTGTAAACGCTGCTTACTTTCGGATCATTTCGATCATTACATTGGTAAATATTCATGCCTGAATTGTAAATTTAAGAAACTGAATGCTACGCATAATATATATTACTTTATGAAGATAAATTTATGACTCACACACACACACACACACACACACACACACACACACACACACACACACACACACACACACACACACACACACACACACACACACACACACACACACACACACACACACACTGACACAAACACACACACACACACACACACACACACACACACACACATTACACACACACACACACACACACACACACAAATGCAGATAATCAAAAACATAAACCACAACTCTTCTTCCCTCGCTATTCCTGCCAAAACGGAAGTATTACCTCAGCACCCAGCGGTCGTATCTTCAACGTGTGGACAAGAGTCTGGTATTAAGGCTCCCACCTTTCAGATTAGCAGAATGGAGAGCTTTAAATTCTGGGGTTTTTTCCCCGCATGGAAACATACTATGTTTGGCGAAGTTATGTTAAATGAATTTCTTATACGGTAACTATTTATTATTTCTTAGAATTAATTTTAATGCATTTTCTTCGTGTGCTAAATTTAAAGGATAACTTAATGCTAAAGTTAAAGGATTCCTGTCAGGTGCATTCATGATTAATATTTTATTTATTAATCGAAGCTAATTTTTTTCTACAATTGAAATATTATTTTTAAAAGTAAGTCTTAAGATTCTTTTTTTAAAAAAATTATTTTCGAAGGAGCATTTTTCCAAAAAGCAATGAAACCGAAAAATGCAAATCGAAAAATAAATCTGAAGCAATGCTTTCGACTAAATTTTTTTTTATTTAAATTTTAGATTTAACTACCGTAGATCTTTTTTTTTTTCAAAGTTCGTTCTGTTACGCAATTGTAATTAAAAATTAAAATTTACATTTGAAACATATTTTTTCTGAGAAATTAAAATTACTTTGAAAATTATTGATGGAAATTAATGCAAAGCAAGATTCACTTATCGGTCATAGCAAAGGCATATTAAAACTTATGCATGTTTATATAAACGTACGAAATAATATGTAATATATTTAAACACACTCAATACACAAAATTATAGAACGTTAGTTAGTTACATGTAATTAATTATCATTTTATATTAAAGCAACTTAATCTTATTTATTAATTTCTTTAAGGTCAGACTGATATATTCATAATATTGTTATACAACCGTAAGGCCTATAGGCGTATTGTAAGAGATATAATATATATATATATATATATATATATATATATTATTGTTATGTCGCTAAATCAAAATTACATTAAATATATTCATTATTCCTTTATTTAAGTAATTTTATGTTCAGTTCTTATACATAATTCTTATGCAAAAACTACATAAATAATTATACAAGATACTTAAAAATGGATGCTTGCATGTATATGTATAAAGAAGGATTTCGTAGCGCTGGGAAAGTTAATCAATGAAGTTAGCTTACAACAGAATAAATTTCATAATTAAAAAGAAATCAATAACATAGGAAATTGATAACTGACGGCATTATTTTTCAATGAAGAATTCATTATGCAGGAATTAAAAATAAAGATACTTAAAAAAAAAGTATCTGAAATTAAGGTTTCACTTAAATAATAGAAAGAGAGATGAAAAGTATAGAGCAGAGTAGACTGAAATCAGAGTTTGAGTCGAAAATTCTTCTACGTGAATGGAATACATATTGTAGTATTAAATCTAGTTTATTCGAAAATAATTTACTCTATGGGGTCAAGATATATATTTTGTAAAAACATTAACTGACAATGTTATACGGAATTTAGGGAAATGGTAAACAAGCGGTGGAAATAAAATCGTGTTAAGAACTGTTTGAATAAAAGAGAAGGAGAAAAATTCCTTCAGAATGAGACTTCACGATCAGTTAATTGATGAGAGAAGCGGACTGGTTCGTCGCTAGGAGGAGAAATAAGTATTTGTGGTTGAGTTGCTATGGTGATATGAAGAGAGAGAGAGAGAGAGAGAGAGAGAGTTGCATGCTTGGTTGTTGATATCGCTCTGACTGAAAGGGAAGTTAGTGTGGGAGGATATTTTTAGTGACATTATACCTTTCGCTACCGGAGGGAAAAAAAAAGAAGTGCTTCTCTGGGCCCGCGGCTTCTAACCGCGGAGTGTCTCGCTGTGCCCAGACGATTTTAGATATTAAGCCTAATTCGCGAAAAAAATTCCTCTAAAATCGGCTATTCTTTAAAATATTTTGGTATTTACATATATTATTTAAAATGCATTAAACTTAATATATACGAAAGAAAAAAAAAATCGAAAATTCTATGTTTTTACATAAAATAATTACATAAAAATCATATCTTTTAAGAAAATGCTAAATATACTTACATTTGTTACATAAATTTCATGGTGTAATGATGTACCATTACATGGAACATATAGATATAAAAAATAAATCTTATTTTGCTGTACGGTATATTTATATCAAAAAATTCAATACATAGTCCAACGTCACATGTCTTACACATACATTTTGACGCTTCACGCAAGAGTTTGAGCAAAGGGTACATCTTAGTCCTTTTTTTTTACTTTAATGTCTATGTACAGATGTGGATTATTTTCGCTAACATTTGTTAACTTTCCTACTTAGAGCCTGCCTATAGAGGGCGTTCATTTGTAAAGGGAGAGAGTGTGATGTCACACGATCCCCTCAGTCGGAACCTGACCGAATCTCCGAGGGGAGCTGTTGTAAACGAGCGGTAGTAGCAAGTAATGAAATAAACGTTGTTGTTATACAACCCGATGTGTTTTTTGTCTAAGGACAACCGTGAACTGAAATCTGAAATGATGAAGATTAGTAGTAGTTAGTTTTAGTAGTAGTTATTAGTGTAGTATATTATAACACATTACTGTCAGATTCATTCATTAGTTCGCAAATTTCAGTATCAGATAAATACTTTCTTTTCATCATGAATGTCACTACAAATAAAAACTGACCGAATGAAACGAACAGCTAAGAGCATCTGCTACCAAAAGCCCTAACTCCCATAAAGGGTCAAAAATTCTCCTTCGAACTTCTAAGAAGCAAGCAAGAAAGAAAAGAGCAAGCCGAAAGCAAGTGCACCCTTTAAGTCATGTCATTACATTTAAAGAGCCACGCCGCAACACGTGCTTTTAACAATTACACCCCTCCTGGAAACCAGAAGTGAAATCCAAACCCATACCACCAAGATCGACACTCCAAATAACCTATTTATATAGATTTCTCGGTATTGTAACGCCATATAGTAACATTAAAAAAATCACATAAAACGTTCTCATCAAGCGTATCTCTATTGATACGTTGGGCGGAAGACAATTTTTTATATTGTCATCGGAATTATATATGTATACAAAGTTTCACCTCGATCGGATGGTAGAAAATAAATTATAACTCGAGTACAAATGCAGAAAATAAAACACAAATTTTTTACATTCGTTTGTATATAAATAAATATGTCTTTCTAGTCTAATTTTATTAATGTAGTAAGGTAAATAAAAATGATTATTTGAAATTATTAAATATATAAATGGAATAAAAGTAAGCAGGATAAATTATACTAAATTGTTTTCTTTCTGTATGCCTACGTAACATCGTAAGACTCACAACTTTTTGATTTTCGTCAAAGTATCTGCAATAGTTAAGAAAATGTTCGAAAAACAGTTACATTTTTTCAACGTGAAAGAGCCACAAATAAAATTGTAATTGTTACTTATTTTCTCCCCTATCAAACGGTGTTCAAAAACGGAAAAATTTGCAAGTAGTTTGTTTCATTTTAAAGCCAACAGTATTAATTTAAAAATATCTCAAGTTGCATTAAAATAATTCAACAAATTAAAAATAAAACATAATTAAAAGAGAGAAAATGAGAGTGGATGTGCTTAAAATATTATAATTCAATTTAAAAGAGTGTTAATATAGAATACAGTAGGCATTCGGTGATATATCTAAAGTGAACTTACCGTTGTGCTGTCGAGGCAACCATCTAGTAAAGTCACAACAGAAGTTCTGAAACCATGACTCAGAAATGAGCTGAAGAAATGGAACAGAAGAGATATGAGTTCACAAGTTGAAGGTGCACTTGCTTCTTTCCTTATCTAGGATGAATTTCAGCTATAATTTATTATGGAGTTAAATTTAAGCTGTACTTGAGTTACTTGTAGTTTTAGCCAGTTGAGATGAGAAATACGAAAGTTATAAAGGGTGTCCTATTTTTTACAACTGTACATTGTAAATGAATTAAACAAAAACACGATGATAAAAAGGAAATAATGGTTTTCAGGGCATGGATCGTATATCGAAGTATGGAAAGAAATATAAGTTTTATCACAAGGATTGTAATAAATTAAATCTTTAATCACCATGAATACCCTTAAGACATTATTCAATAGTTAATGTGAATATTTAGAATACTTCATGAATGAATAAGAGTATATTGGAACATCAGAATTAAAATGAATTCTCATAAACCTTTGAAGAGTTATATTTTCAATCAACATGATGACTGACAAGAATACTTACCGTAAAATTCAGCATGAAGGATATTTCTTGCTTCGAAATTTCCAATATATTGTTAGAAAATGATATATTGACAAAAAATATTTATTCAATAAGGAAAATGCTTGTTTAATTAAATAATTAAAAGGTTAATTAAATAAAGCACAATTAAAGTACTTTTGTTTGAATTAATAAAATGTTTCCTTTATTTAAATTTTCTGTTCTTAAAATTTTTCGTCCTCCTTCTCATTGTAAAAAATTAGTCCCCTTTGTTACATATCCGTACATTCTTTTTGTTTCGGTTTGCATTTAAGATGAGACAAACGATTGGATACTAAAATATGTGATCAGGGAATTTGTATAAGTAACGTGTTGGATCCACGCATTGAAGTAATGGAAGTAGATACTTAAATTCAAGGAAAGAATTGAATTTTCAGAGAATGCAAAATTATTTCAAATAATACTTTCACCATTTACCCATTTGCAGAAGTCATGACGATAATATACACAATAATACTCGTTTTCGTAAATCCTATTTTTTTTTAAAAAAAAACTTTCAAATTACTTTGAAGTATAATTCCAGAAGAGACATTATTCAAAACTTTAAATCCTATTGGAATTTAGAATTCTTCATACCAGTTTCTTTAAAAAGATTCATGAGGCTCTTTGAAAATATTCGGCTGGATATTTAGACACACCTCTTTATTTTTTTTACAGAAATATTGAGTTATATGGAGAAGCTAATTCCTTCTTTGAAGAAAAACAGAATTATAATTAACTGTTTCGTTATTCTTAGCTTTCGGGTGCTGTAATTTTTATTGTCTATCAAGCACAAAATGTAACAAATGTAAATATCAGTAACATTTCTAGAGGGGTGTAGATATACGACAAGGTTCATAATGTAATGTAACGTAACGACAAAATACTTAAAACACTCGACCGAGCTAGCCGTACATGTTTCCATTTTTCCTTTACAATAAACACGATTTCATCACTTCGTAACTCTTATTTTATCAGGATTTCTCTTTTCATGAGACTCATATGCTGTTTCCACATGAATATCATTCAATTTATATCTTAATTTGTAAATTTAAGAAGGATAAGTCACAATTACTTTAGAAACCATACGTTTGAAATGATACTCATCAGAGATGATCCTGAATTGAAAGTTTTTACATTTTATAAGTGTATAAACGAGATGTGGATTTAAATAATGAGACTGATGAGCTTCAGAAGCTTCAGAAGAAGTATAGCTGTTTAGGTGAAGCCTCCTCTTTTGAATGCAGTGCCTCTCACTTCTGTAAATAAATCCGTATAGCTGTAGCCATTGTTCGCATTAGAGATATTTTTTTTTCTTTCGCGGGAAAATGATAAGAGTAACTATACAGCAATAGTGTTGTGAAATTTCACACGAAACTTGGAAAAACCTCGCTGCTGAAACTTATAATTTTTTGAAAGAAGTGTATGGTAATGTACGTTTATCACGTGTTTTTGTGTTTGAGTGATTTAAGTGTTTCCAAGAATGGCCAAGAAGATATTGAATTCAATTCACGCCCGGATCGCGCTTCCACTTCAAACCCGGATGACAATATCGAAAAAAAAATCGGCAGTTTGGTTCAATCTTATTGGTTTGTTAAGTATTCGTGCGATTACTGAGACTGTAAGAATTGACAACGAATCCAAAGTTAAAATTTTATATAACAGTTTAAACATGCATAAAGTGTGTGCCAAAATGGTGCCTATAATTCTTGCACTTGAACAACAGGAAACTCTCAAAAATAATTGTACTGTCGCTTTGCATGCGATTGGAAATGATCCAAACGTATTTGAAAGGATAATAACGTGTGGCGAATCGTCGGTTTTTACTTATAATCCTGAAACCAAGTGCCAATTCAGGCACTTTAAGAGCACATCTTCACTAAGAGCCAAAAAGGCTCGAATGTACAAATCAGAATTCAAAGAAACGAAGATTGCTTTTTTCGATATTTATGAGATTGTGTACCTTTATTGAGTTCCTGAAGGTTAAACTATTGATCAACTTTTCGACTTTCATGTTCTTTCTGAACTCCCTGAAAGAATAAGGATAAAACGAATTGGGGAATGACAAATCATGCTGCAATGGCCATGTAGCGATCGCTATTGACTGTCTTGCTCATTTCAAGTTAATCGATAAACAAAATACCGTAAACATTCAAAAAAATACGGACCCCATAACTTTATCAACACTCTGTTTCGCTTTTCGCCATTTTGGGCTAGGTTCACCGGCTGCTGACCACTCAGCTGACTGCCGATTTGACTCTGGCGTATAATGGTGGCTCCAAGTTTCGACATCGTTACGTATCGATGCAAAAAGTTTTTTTTATTTTGCCTAAACAGCTTCAAACAGCGCTCAGAATCATCGACTCGTTGTTATTTTTGATGTACTGTTAACACACCCACATTGAAAACAGCTTTCTCATAGACAAATGCTCATGTAAAATAAAGCCTACATATTCTTTTGATATACTTAGAGTGTCATCTATCTCCTGCAACTTTACTTTACGGTTTGTCAAAACGATTTTGCGGACGCTTTTGGTGCTTTCCGGTATAATCACCTCTTTTGGGCGACCAGAGCGTATCGCAACATATGTGCTCATACGATCTCATTTAAATTCAGCAAATCTATCAATAATGGTCGATTTTCCTGGTGCAGAGTTCGGAACTTATCAAGAAATGCTTTCGATTCAACGGTGTTTTTTCCATCAAAAAGTTAAGTTTTACCAACACTCGAAATTCTTCCCCCCCCCTCCATTGTTTTTAAAATAAAAAAAAGTCGTTTCACTGAAACCACTGTAACTTTTGAACCAAACGTTAGATTGTCATAACATTTTTACAGCTATCTTTTGAAGGTTAGTACTTGCTAAGAAAAGATTAATTTTGCATTTAAGCACCATCTGGGAGTCAGACAGGGAACTTATCAGATGATGTGCCATATATATATATATATATACTCAACTCTTTTTTTAAATAACACAGTTCTCCAATACACTTTTTTACACGAATTTTTTGTTCTACCATGAATCCCAATAAGTTATTTCAATTCTAATTTTGATAGTGTAATCAGAAGACAATCAGTGATGTGATGTTTAAATATGTTTTAGACTCGGTGGAAAAAAGACATTTTGACTGTTGTGGAAGCATGGATAAAGTTTATGATTATGGATTGTATTATATATACTTCTTTTGTCATCAATGCGTTACGCTAATTAACCTTAAATGCTTGTTTGAAAAAAAAAATTTGCCAGCATGCATCAAAAATGAAAGTTTCATAGTACAAAAATTAGCTGTGTATTTTGAAATTATAATTGTATCAAATGCAATTGGTGGCGAAGGTTTTAACAAGATGCAAACAGCTGACATCAAAGAATGGATAGTAGAGACCCCTTTGAATGAAGACGATTTGATCGAATTTATGACAGTTTATGATAATATAGAAGTCGATGATGACGAAGTCGAAGCTATTAACAGATGAATTAATTTACGATGGCTTGAAATTTGCTACAAGTACGGAACATTTTCTTACTTTGGATCCTGATGTAGAGCATGCATTAAAATTTCAACGTAATCTTAAGTTTTGTGTTGTAGGATAGTAAGAATTTATAAGTAACTTGAGAAACCAAACAAACAGCCGCTAATAACAGACTTTGTAACAACAACGAAAACAACAAAGACTGTTAATAGCGAACGAAATTTTTCATTTGATTGGAAGCCGACATTTGTGTTGGCATATCTGACAAATCTGATGAGAGCATTTCTGATCCAATTCATAATAACCGTGCACGTTTGTTAACAAGTAGAGATGAATAGTTGTTAGTTAGTAGTTTTATTCCTAATTTCAATTTGAACTTTTATAAGTTGTGTTAACCTATAGACCGAATTTTCACTGTAAACTAATTTTAATTCTTTTTGAAAAATGAATTGTTTTTGTTTTATAAATATGTAATATGGATATCATTATTACTTTTTTGTACGGTGTTTTGAGAAAATAGTTAGAGTTTTTCATCTTTCACGATTTTTTAAAGTTGTGGAACATATACCTAAATTTATCATATATATACTTTTACTCGGTTTTCTAAGAAGCGTATCAACCATGTAAAATAGAGTTGGGTATATATATATATATATATATATATATATATATATATATATATATATACCCAACTTGACTGTTAAAATATGGGGAAAGATTTAAATGAATGAATTGAATAATGATCCATTATTATTATTTATATCCAATTGAAAACTGTTTCTAACTTTCCTTTCACTTCTCTGCTCGACTCTCACAGAAAATTTTTATTATATTACTTGGTTATTTCTTTTTGGTTGATTCTTTTAGGTTTTTTTTTCATGAATCCTTGCGTGTAAAGTTAAAAAGAATATTGTCAGTCTGAAATCAAATGAAACCTTTTAGTTGTAGAATTAATATCATTATACTTAAAAGGAAAAAATCATAAATTTAAAATTCAGCAACGGTCCCAATAAACTGCCTGTGTTCTGTGTAAACTGTTGAATAATAAGAGTAGTTTTGTTTTTGGAGTTGTTTTTGATCAGCTTATTAGCCTTTATACAAGCTTAACCAAATAATTTTTTCTTAATACAAATTATTGAACTATGATTTATATATATATACTTTTTCCTGCCAGAGGTTTAATAATCAATTATCCCAGAATTAAAAAAAATAATTTTAAATTAAATAATTTGAAGCATATATAATAGTTCATGTTTCACTTGAATTTAATTTGAAATATATATATTTTTAATTTAAGCTTATGTATCTGTAATTTATTTAAACGTAACTTCCATTTTTTTTAAGACATTGATGTGTTTCATCAAAAATATTCTGTATAACTCTTATCTATATTTAATGATTAGCCAATAACATTGTATTAATGACATTATAACATTACCTGTATTGCATGTCATAAATATAAATGCAACATAAAAACAACTTTTTAATTTCTTTCTCACACATCTACTGCAGGGAGCAAAGCAAACTGAATGCAAATTTCATGTGGTATGATTTTGTTCTATTCTATCGACTTTACTATTTCAGGTCAATCCACTATTAATCTCTGAAGTTTTCAGCGCTGCTGGAAGGAGTCTCGGGGGAATAGAATAGCTGAATATTAAGATTTATTTTACGAACTTAGAAAGAAGAAGAGAAATGGCAATCCTTTTTATAGTGACTGATAAACATGCTCGCCGAATCTGGAGTTGGAAAAAACTATCTTGCTCAGAAAAAAATATAATTTTCATATGGATTTATTGTTTTTGAAACATCAATTGTTTTCCTGATTACAATTACTTTTATAATTTCTTAATAAACTTTTATTCAAATTGCTATGCTCACATGTAAAAATATATGTCCTTCCAGATGATTATTTTTGCTCGAACTAAAACCTACTTCCTATCGTTTGATCGAGTTGAAATAATGTATTCACGTACGAATATCACTTCGATTACTACGCAATAGCTGTGACGGATAAAAGGGGGAAGGTTCCATTTAACAACATCTAATTGGGTTAAAATTTCATACATAAATATAACCCATGTAATTGCTTTTAGTCTTAATTTTCCAGAATAAAACAAACGTATAAAAGCAAAAATTGTTCGATGCAAGATTTTGCAAAGAAAAGATTTAGCCACCCAAGGTGCTGACTTTTTAAAAATAAATATTAAATTACACAAATATTAGAATTAAGGAAACGGTGAAATATTGAAATGGACAATAATATACTTTTCCAATATTAAAATTAAAGTAAACTATAAATTATCAAAGTGATTATATAAGCTAAATGTATATACAATTAAAGCCAAAGATAAATTATTAAGTTGAATATCATATGAACTACATACAATTAAACATAAAGCGGATGATAAATTATTAAAATGAATATATTTTTAATGTTATATTGCCTAACTTTTCTCGTATTTACTTAGTGGTATTGAATATCAGTTTCCATTATAAGTTTTCATGTGCAATGGTTGTCAAATACTACGGTGAATACAAGGTCATTTTGGAAAAAATACTTTGCATTGTGAACACACTTTAAGCTAAGTTGACTGGTTGATTCTTTTTCGTTTCATTGACGAACAGTGCAGGGATTACCAATCAAACCATACAGTAATTTTTTTACACCACGCTCAAGTGAGTAGGACCAAACCTGAGCTGGCATCAATTCTCCGAGTTTCCACACTATTCTAACATAAAGACTTTACTCTACGACAGATTTAAAGTAAATCAGTCTCAACACAGGACGGGTGTTTAGAGGATTCGGGAATCAAACGCACGACCTGACGAAAACTGTAGTGCTAATGAGTTCGCAATTATGACCAATAAGCAACCGTAGTCACTAAACATTGATTTGAGAGATGTACTTCGTTATATTGAACAAAAAATGTGTTTGTATTTTTGATGAATAAAATCTTGTGCTGTTTTAATCCCTTAATGAAAAAAAAAATCTTGATTTGCTTCATTAAGTTTCTCATTAGAACAGAGAGGCTAGCTAGAGTATTATATTATTTTAATAAAAATAATTTCAGTTTTGTCGCCTTCCTTTCCGTTTTGTGGTGATTTTATTTTTCCATTTTTATAATCACTTTAGTATTTGCATAGGAAAAACGAGCTGTTTTTAAATTATGGTAATATGATACTTTTATGTAAATCAAGATTTTCTCCGATTCCATTTGAGTACCAATAAAGGAACTTTTTCCTTATTCCGAAATCGGATTTCTTCATAAGACATTATGAAATTCTGCTCACGTGGATCTTGATGTTACAACTTCAATCTTTTTACAAAGACACCATCTTTATTCGTTTTACTCTGAAAATATGGCGAAACAAATTTTTAGAAAAGTAAATTTTTTTCCAAACTTCTATACTTGGCCGCAGACTCGCGGCTGGCGTTTTTTCGTCGAGTCGTAGGTTCGAGCCTTGATGCCACTAAAGATTCGCCGTGTAGTCGGAGCTGATGGACGTAAAATCTGTAATGGCTCAAAGTCCTCCCCTTGGCATGGTGTGGAAGTTAGAAGAGGAGGGTTCTAGCTCAGGTGTTGTCCCCGTCACATGACCAAGGTCCAAATTTTCGTGGTCCATCATCAAAAGCCCTCGTGTTGCTTCTAGTGCGACCTTAATAAAACTAAACTTCTATACTTATACATATTAGCTTTATTTCACCTAGTTTGCAACAAATGACCTACCGGAGCATTGTTCATGCAAAGTAATTCATTCTACTAAATGTAAATAAGTGTATTGGGTGAAATGACATTACATTTTTGGAATTTAAATTTTTAATATTTCTTTTCAACACGTTTAAATTTTATTTTTTCGATTTTTCTACGTTTCAAATCAAAGTTTAAAATAGATTTCTGTTCAAGAAAGTACACATAAGAGTCCACATTATTTTTTCGATACAAATTATTTTCTTTCTCAATAACCTAACAATAAAACTTTTCAATGTTAAGGCTCTGAAAACTAATGTCATTGCATACGATGGAAAGATTACGTTGTCGAAGTAATAAGTGATCCCCGGAGAGACTTAATGAAATAATTAAAAAAATAGTTAAAAAGATTTGTTGTCAAATAAAATGTGATTTAATACCTCAGTTAAATAATTTTTTGGCTGTACTTTCAGTTTTTATTTAAATGTATGTCTGCGATTTGTTGGAGTACTTCATGGTTTAATAGATTGGTCAAAAATAAACTCCTAATATACTTTTAAGGAAATACGGGACATAAAATTTGCTAAGTTAAAAAAAAAAAAAACTACTGCATAAATTCAGCGACAAGTTGCTAATCTTCAAAAAAGAAATTATATTAGGGAATATTTTCAGGCCTCTAGTGTAACCTTTGAGGGAAATAAGTGAATGTTTTTCAACGACACCTTATTTTTATTACATGCATTTTTTAAATGGGAACTTTCTTCGAATTAGATATGTTCTTTATAGCTGAAATTCGGTTAAAGAGAAGTTCCATTGCTAAATTCATTTTCTATATTATGTTTATTTATAATCATTCTGTTCCAAATCCTACGTGTAATATTTTTTTAAAACTTTTGTTTGCTTACGTGTAGAAATGCTTAAATATGTTATGTTTTAAACATAAGATTGTGTGGAGAGAGAAATATTTAAATATATAATGTCTTAAAAATATTATGATTAGTTAAAAATTTAAACATTTATTAGTAATAAATGTTGAAATGGGTCAGTTTTAAGTAAAATTTGTGTAGAAATGTTTGAATATCTTAATTATGAAAAGAAATTTAAAAGCGTGCGAAAAACAAGATATTTTAATATCTCAAAAGGTATGAATTGTTTTTAAAATAAATTGTGAGTGGTAAATATATTTAGTAGGATAATTGAAAATGAATTTCATGAAGAGGGATTAAATAAAAGAAAATATAAGTTATTTGAACATTTGGAATCCTTTTCTCCTTAAAATGACCCAATTAGAATTTTCGATCTTCATTTCAGAAATAGTAATGAGTATTCATCTCACACGTGCAAGGTAGTACCTTCAGTTACCATAATTCCTCTTCTAAGATCAGATTTGAATAGCCATATTGGTCAGACTGCTTAATGTTTAGAGGAAAGAGAATGAACAGTTTTTAATTCTCTCCAAATACAAAAAAATTAATTCAGTATTAGACAGTATGCGTGCGATCATTGTAAAACTTTCAGGGCTCATATTTTTAGCGCCAATTTAGGCTACATTTCTATGGTTGTAAGATGGAAACGAATGCACAATGTTGGCATTTTTACCTTAAATCTATATTAAGTATTTTGCAATAAGAAATACAAATATTGGAGAATTAATATTGATTATAAATTCAAAGCTTTGCTACTTAAATATCAGCCCTGTGAAGTGAACGTCAGTTACAAAAAAAAAAGAGTTTGAGAAGTAGAATTTAATTGCAGTAGAATGTTTTCGAAGATTTTTAATAATTGCATTAACAGCACATACTAAAAATTCAACTTGAAATGTTTATTTATCGAACCACATCTTCTATTGTCTATAAAATTAAAAATTCTTAATACTTCTTGTCATCGGAGTAGTATTTTAAAATAAAATATACACTCATTCGATACACATAGAAATCAAATAATACATTGTTCGAAGCTTGTTTCAAAATTACAATTAAAATAGCGATCCATAAATGAATAAACATACATTCTCTGAGTAAAGAGCTCTTTTTAATAAAAAGAAATGGCATGATGATTCCATGCGTGATTAGTAAAATACATATCCATAAATAGAACATTGTAGGGTATATTTTCCTCTGTTCGGTATTTAAAATGTATATTTTCCCATTTACAT
Source organism: Nephila pilipes (assembly GCA_019974015.1). NCBI lineage: Eukaryota > Metazoa > Arthropoda > Arachnida > Araneae > Nephilidae > Nephila > Nephila pilipes. Next base: position 29,395 of record BMAW01127088.1, on the reverse strand, counting down.
TCGGTATTAAAAATATATTTTCCCTATATATTTCGCCTTTTGAATAAAGCACTTTCGTAAATGGCATGCTTACTATAAGTGAGTAACAAAGAGTTAATCCTTTTTTATAAATTTCTCTACTCATTTCGACATAAATTGAAAGTTTCGAGGTAAACAAAATGAAATTATGTGCATTTAGGGAACTGACTTTATTCTACATGGTCTTTAAATTAATATTATTTCAGAATTATGAGTTAAGTTCTTCAGATAATGCATGAAATAAGTAGTTGTTCAACGTTTGTTTTGGGCATCCGCATTATTAAACTAAATTTTACTTCAATATCCCGAAATAAATTATTCCTAAATAATAGCACCATCCACATAATAAAAATTTTCCCATTAATGTTTGTTTTCGGATTGAGCCGCTGTCTTTTGGATCGATATTATCTACAAAAGAACGATGTTATCCGCATAGCTACCGAAATTCCATCGCCTTTTATAATCCCGTCTAAAAAGAGTCATATTTAGTCATATATATTGCATAATACCTCAAATGTTTTTGGTTTTAGATATATTTCGTTACAATCATTCCGCACATATTTTAAGGAATGCAAATTGAACGATATGATTTTTTCAATCTTTTGCACTCCGTTTTCACATTCCGTTTAATGCGACTTTTTAAATCCACTATCGTTGCTATGGCGACAGGCTTATTTTGCTTACTTGAGAGCTTTTGTATCAACTGATGCCTGTGTTTTTCGCTGAAATTTTCCATTTACGGAATTAGATTCAATAATTTGAATCTTCAAATCTTTTTTGAAGCATTTCCTCATGCTCCGGAAAACTCCGCTTGCATAAGTGGGTAATTGTCCCTAAAAATATCACCCAGCATGTATTTACAAAGGATAAAACTTTAATTTTATCGCAGGCTTATAAATTTGAGCTTGTTTTATAACTATGGAGGTTAAGAAATAAACATTTTGTTTTATGAATATATATTGTAGCAACCACATTTTTTTTTAAATATTATTTCTGTACGCTTGTAACTAATACAATGATGGAGTTGTTGGTGTGCTATAAAGGTCTCTAAGCTAGACTGAAAAGGATTAATGTACACAATTTTCAAATTGATAGTTTATGTTGGAAATTTTATTTACATTTTTAATGTTATATTACATATCTTTTTTCGTTAAAAAGATATGCATTATAACATTAAAAATGATAAAACATTAAAAAGATATGCAATATAACGTCTAAAAAGAGCTCAATGTTTTATCGTAAAGACTTGTGGCTATTTATATACGATATTCTTTATCTCGTTCGCAGAGATAGTGAGGTATTCATATCCTATCTTTCGTTGACTTTCTTTAATTTCTCCGGGTGACGGTGAACATTATGTTGTGATATATTCAACCTTTCTACGGTGTCTCTTGTTGTTTGACGTTAAATTTTCTGCAATATTGCCTTTTAATGATTGTCTTCAAATTCAAAAGATTGGCTTGGTGTGGAAGTAAGGAGAGTTGGGTGCCAGCTCAGGATTCGTCCTCGTCACTTGACCGAGGTTAAAAATTCCGAGGTCCGTCACCAATAGCTCTCATGTTGCTTCTTGTACGAAGTTAATGAAAACAAACCAAACTAATCAAGTTCGAAAGGACGTCCCACTATCGTTTCGGTTTTTAAGGTCGTATTTCTAGAACAGAAAAAAGCAAATTAGCTTCTAACTGCTTCATCGATTATTAAACCTTTACTGTATACCCTGCATATTTTTTCAGAGGACGCCTTAACACTATTGTTATGTTTAAATTCTTAAAGTTTCACATGACAAAGACGCATTTTATTCGCATTTATTTAGACGCAGTCAACAAGAAGATTCCTTCTACTGCCGTCTCTCGTTTGGTAGATATTCCCGTCCTGTAGTCCTGTACTACGTCTCCAGTGTTCACCGTCCTCGGCTGCAGGAGAGTAACATGTCAATTGAAAAGTCCCTGGCCTACGATAGTAAAACACTTTTTTTTGGCAAAATTAGTTTTTTTTATTCAACATAATTCCCTTCAAGTGTGATTCACTGATTATAGCGACCCTCCAACTTTTCGATACCATTTTTGTAGTACGATTTGTCCTTTGCTTCAAAATAGGCCTCAGTTTCGGCGATCACCTCTTCATTCGACGAAAATTTCTTCCCAGCGAGCATTCTTTTGAGAACAGGAAATAGTCGCTGGGGGCCAGATCTGGAGAGTACGGTGGAGGAGGAAGCAATTCGAAGCCCAATTCATGGATTTTTGCCATCGTTTTCACTGACTTGTGCATTGTCTTGATGAAGCAGCACTTTCTTTTTCTTCAAATGCGGCCGTTTTTCGGCGATTTCGTCCTTCAAACGGTCCAATAACAGTGTAAAAGTCGCTGTTGATGGTCCTTCCTTTTTTAAGGTAGTCAATGAAAATTTTTCCATGCGCATCCCAAAATACAGACGAAATAACCTTGCCAGCCGACTGTTGCAAGCTTTGGGTGCAGTCCACTCGGATGACTGTCGATTGGACTTCGGAGTAAAAGGATGGAGCCATGTTTCATCCATTGTCCCATATCGACTCAAAAACTCGGGTTTATTACGCTTGATCATCTTCAAACACTGCTCCGAATCATCAACTTGTTGTTGTTTTTGGTCAAAAGTGAGCTCGCGCGGCACCCACTTTGCACAGAGCTTTCTCATACCCAAATATTCGTGAATGATATGATGTACACGTTCAGTTGATATCTTTCGAGTGTCTGCTATTTCATTCAATTTCAATTTACGGTCATTCAAAATCATTTTGTGGATTTTTTTAATGTTTTCGTCGCTAACAACCTCTTTTGGGCGTCCACTGCGTTCACCGTCTTCGGTGCTCATTTCACCACGTCTAAACTTAGCATACCAATTCTTGAGGGTTGATTTTCCTGGGGCAGTGTCCAGAAACTCAGCATCAAGCCAAGATTTTGCTTCAACTGTATTTTTTCCCCTTCAAAAAGCAATATTTTATCAACACGCGAAATTCCTTTTTATCCATTTTTTTCACAATCACAAAAGTTGCTTCACTCAAAATGCTGTAATTCACAAACTAATGATCTGACAGCTGTCCAATTTATACACGCAACTTTTGAGGGTTATTTTTAACTAAAAAAAAACATATGGATTTAATTCTATTAGCGCCATCTATGTGTCAGGCCGGGGACTTTTGAATTGACCTGCTACTGTGGCGACTGCTGAACACCACCAGTCTACAGATTTTTTGCCAATGTGAGGGCGAGCTGGCTATTTTGGTAAGGCAAGCATATGCAAACGAAGTGAAGCTGAAATGAATTGTAATCTTCTGCTACCACTAATTAATGTAGCACTGAAAACAAAGCAATCCGAAGGAATGAGACCGCATTCTAGATTCACGGGTTCTCTCTTCTATCTATCCGTCATTTACGTTTCTTAAATGATTTTAAATAATTATTATTATTGGCATGAGTGTCCTCTATTTTCTAGTGTGATATGTTATAACCTTTCGGTTTGGAGTCGGAATAATTGAGGAACTCACCATCTTGATAGCAAACTTTTAGAGTTGCCCCAGAGCGAAGTGGATGTTAGGAGAGGAAGGTGCCAACTCAGGTGTCGACACGTCACTTGATCAAGTTTAAAATCACGATGTCCGTCACCAATTGCCCAAGTGTTGATTTAAGTGCGAAATTATTAAAACCATTCAATCGAACAAAGAATCTGTTTTATTGTGGACAGGGACATTTTTCAAGTGCTCAGTTTATATCCATTTAATAACATTGGTTTTACAGTTCTAGTTCCATAACCAACCATACATTTTTCAAGAAGAGGAGTGCATATTAGATGAAAAAAAAATAAAAAACAATAGTTAAAAATTGAAAATATAATAGCTTTTTAAAATCAGCCAAATTTGAATAAGAAGT
>BMAW01127088.1:0-22711 GCA_019974015.1 Nephila pilipes | reverse complement strand
ATATATAATGTCGGTGATGATATTGTTTTTTTTTATGTAATAATATGTAACAATAATAATAATGGCTTGATGACATAATAATAATAATGATGATGATGATATTTAATAATAATGGCAGCTAATATGTAGCCATGTATGTATATGTATGTATGTATGTAATAATAACAACAATATAATAATAAATATGTAATGATGATGATGATGATGTGTTTTTTAATAATAGCAATATGTATATGTAATAATAATGGCGTGGTAGAAAGTAACTTAATAATAATGATACATTGATGGTAATAATAATAATAATGTATATGTAATATAATAATAATAATATAATAATAACTCTTTATAATAATAATAATAATAATAATAGCCAATAATAATAATAATAATAATAATAATAATAATAATATATATAATAATATAATAATAGCGTAACAATGTCTTTCTCAATAATAATAATATGTATCGGTAATGATGATGCTGGAAATGTATTAATATGTGTAATAATAGCATGTATATATAAAATCGAACTTTGACTTATCGCCCAGAACGCGGCCATTGAACGTCTCTACAGAGAGAGAGCGCTGCTACTGTCTCATTTCCAACATTCCGCTAGAGAAGAGAAGGCGTTTGCGTGGGGAGAAGACGCCATTACAGCGAGGTGGAGTGGGCACACGGAGTGTCCTGGAATATCACCATAAAACCATTTTTTACGAAATATGCATAGAGAGCACAGCCTCACTGGAATGAAAATTTACGTTTTTTTTTTTAATTTCATACTTAAGAGTGACTGCACATAATCACTGTAAATAAGAATAAATAACTTCGATTAATCTGAAGTATCATGATTGTGAATACGGACTTTACAAGTGGGAGCTCTACTTGAGGATAACAGCGATTGGTGCAGATCGTTTCTGTGTGTGCGGATAAAATTTTCTTAAAGAGGTTAAAAAAAAAATGAAAAATAATTAGAAAGGAACTTTTGAAAAAAAAAAATTAAAAGAACATTTCGGCGATGGAAGTCTCAAGTGATAACAGAAGTGAACAGTTTGTGATTTCATCTTACCATTCATTTTCGAAGGAGAATTTTTCCATCAGCTGCAACCAATCAGGTAGAAAATATTTTTTTTTTTATAATTTCTAAAATGTATGTGTCAACAAGAAAAGAGGATCTTATTCTCATTAGGGGCATTGGACGAAGAAGTGCCATCAAATGTAAAATTGTTGATTTAAAAAAAATATTATCGAAAGTAGTGACTGTTTCAAGTCGGATCCAGAATTCGTAAAAAATTTAATTAAATCAGTGGTTGATGATGAAAAGCTTGAACTGCTGTGTGATGAATCTGATGAGAGAAAAATTAAAATTATCAGGTTAGAAAAGAAATCGAACTGGAGAAATTAAAACAATTAAGTCCAAATGATGACTCTTCTTCTTTACATGAATAGGCCAGCATGTGTCAGTCATCACCTCAAGTTTTAGAGAATCCTAATTAAATCTGTAGAAAATAATAGCGACACCCGTTCCATCCAGAGCAAGCTTTCCTCTTTGGAAAATCTCTAGAAAAGCATTCATACATAAAAATGTTCCTGAAGAACTAAAATCGGAAATTCTACTTAATATTTTTTTTTTTTTAGGAATGGGGCCAATAATGTTCTAATCTATATAAGTGATGATGAAATAGAGATTACAACAAATTAAAAAGATACGGTTTAAAACAATATCAACTAACGCCACAAGAATGTCTTAAAATCATTTCGTTTCACACACTCCAATGAGTCACGTAATTTTCAGTTTTCATCAGACTTTCGGCTATGTTTGAATATTATTGTAAATTAAGAGAAGTTTCAGTTTAAATCATTATATGTGACTTGATCGTGTCAAGATAAGCTGCACCAATCCCTGGATCGTGAAATCTCTGCACTTATTTGTGTAAGAGCAGGTGAAAAATAACTAAAACCCCTTGATATGGGTCGAGAATGCCAGTCTGTATTTTGCGTCCGAAGGTAAATAACTCCGCGAGATTTCTTATAATTCCAAATTATCAATAGGATTCAAAAACAGGCGTTTATTTAATCAAGGTCAAAGAGTATGGAAAAACCTTCAATAAATGGCCGTGACAAATATGTATCCGGCAATCAGGACAAGTGTTCATATGTAACAAATCTCATTTTGCCAAGAATTGTTCTCCTAAGATTTAAAAAATACCTAGAATTAATCAATCCAGTGACCATGTTAATATGACAGAAAATGAAAATTGTGATGATAATAATTTAATGTGAGGAATTGCAACAAATGCTTTAACTGATATCTCTACAAAATAGAATTAAAATATGTTGATATTTTAGTAGATGAGTAAAAAAAAATTAAGAGTTTTAGAAGATAGCGGTGCAGTGTATTTAAAAAAGTCTTTCTTCCAAAATAAACGTTCGATTGGTAAACTTACATTAATTTCGTGTTTCGGCAGAGAAAAAGCTGACGTTGCATATTTTAGTTTCTCTTTGCTAAGGTCATCAAATGTCATAAAGAGACAGAGCATCATTGAGTAATCGTTTGCGTGGATGGTATAATACCATCTTCTATTCATTCTATGCTTTTGGAAGGTTCAAGAGCATAAATGAAAATACGAAACCATCCAAACTGTTTCAAGGACAATTATCAGCGTTCGATTGAAGCAGTTAAGTGTGCTAAATATCCTAAATGCGAATGAAAAGATGGATTTGCTTTATTCACGTTACGGATTGAATCATCATTTGAAAAAAAAGAAGGACTGTTTATTTGATTCAACGCGCATTACTAACTCCAAATTACGTTCGGATAAATTCTTGCTAGTAAATAAGCGTTCAAATAAAACAGAAAATGTTGATTTTCAAATAAAAACAAGAGGATCTACGATAGAAAGGAAAGAAACCTGAAATATGAGTTGCTGATATTATCGCCATACAGAGGACCCAGTTTGGTGGAGTCTCAAGCTGAGATCAAATTTTATGGACCGTATAGAACAAAGACTGCTCATCCCCATGAAGAAGATACGAAGTGGAAGATAGAAACCATGAGGACATAGCGAACCACTACTGCAATGATCATATGAAGCCTTGGGCAATGGACCTAATGCATTACCTGCAAACTACCCTTTCTGCATAATTTCTTTGCTTCCGTTTATTTTTTTTAGGTACATGCAGATTCTCAGGTTCCTGTCAAGGACGACAGCAAGGTCAGGATAGCCAGTTTAGCCGTCAAACTTACACTTCGCCCAGAACGCGGCCATAGAACGTCTCACCACCAGAGAGCGCTGCTACTGTCTCGACAACATTCCGCTAGGGAAGAGGCGTTGCGTGGGAAGACGCCATTACGAGATTGAGTGGGCTGGAGTGTCTGGAATATCACCGCTGACCATTTTACGAAATAAGTGCATAGAGCACAGCCTCCTGGAATGAAAAAATTTTACGTTTTTTTTTTTAATTTCATACTTAGAGTGACACACATAATCACTGTAAATAAGTCATGCTTCGATTAATCTGAAGTATCATGATTGTGAATACGGACTTTACAAGTGGGGCTCTGCCTGGGATAAACAGCGATTGGTGCAGATCGTTTTTCTGTGTGCGGATAAAATTTTCTTTAAGGGTTTTAAAAAAATGAAAAATAATTAAAGAGAACTTTTGAAAAAAAAAAAATTAAAAGAACATTTCGGCAGTGGAAGTCTCAAGTGATGCTCGTGAACAGTTTTGTGATTTCATCTTGTTATTTCAGAAGGAGGAATTTTTCCATCAGCTGCAACCAATCAGGTAGGAAAATATTTTTTTTTTTTTTATAATTTCTAAAATGTATGTCTCCAGCAAGAAAAGAGGATCTTATTCTCATGGGGCATTAATTGGACGAAGAAATTGCCATCAAATGTAAAAATTGTTGATTTAAAATATTGTAATGGTATTGTTTCAAGTCGGATCCAGAGTCGTAAAATTTAATTAAATCAGTGGTTGATGATAGAAAAGCTTGAACTGCTATTAATGATGAATCTGATAGGAAAAGATTCATATCAAGGTTAGAAAAGAAATCGAACTGGAGAAATTAAAGCAGGTAAGTCCAATGACTCTTCTTTGTGAATAGGCCAGTGCTCATGAGTCATCACCTCAAGTTTAGAATCTAATTAAATCTGTGAAAATATTAGCGACACCCGTTCCATCCAGAGCGAAGCTTTTATTTTCTTTAAATCTCTGAAAAGCATTCATACATAAAAATGTTCCACAGAAGAACTAAATCCGGAAATTCTACTTATATTTTTGAGGAGATAGGGCCAATAATGTTCTAATCTATATAGTGATGATGGAAATGAGAGATTACAACAAATTAAAGATGCGGTTTTAAAACAATATCTTCTTCACAAGAATGTCTTAAATCATTTCGTTTTGCACCTCCAGAATGAGTGCATGTTTAGTTTTCATCAGACTTTCGGCTATGTTTGAATATTATTGTAAATTAGAAGTTTCAGGTTTAAATCATTATGTGACTTGATCGTGTCAGATAAACTCTTTCCTTTCAATCCCTGGATCGTAGAAATCTGCACTTGTTGTGTAGAGCAGGTGAAAAAAAATAACTAAAACCCCTTGCGATATGGGTCGAGAATGTGATCTGCTATTTTGCATCGAAAGGTAAATAACTCCGCAGATTTCTTATAATCCAAATTATCAATAGGATTCAAAAACAGGCGTTTATTTAATCAAGATAAAGTAATGGAAAAACCTTCAATAAATGGCCGTATGAAATATGTATCCGGCAATCAGGATATTAAGTGTTCATATGTAACAAATCTCATTTTTGCCAAAAATTGTTACTCTAAGATTTAAAATACCCTAAAATTAATCAATCCAGTGACCATGTTAATACTTATGACAGAAATGAAAATTGTGATGATAATAATTTAATGGTGATTACCTTAAATGCTTTTAACTGATATCTCACAAAATAAATTAAAATATGTTGATATTTTTTTAGTAGATGGTAAAAAAAATTAAGAGTTTTTGAATAGCGGTGCAGTGTATTAAAAGTCTTTTCTTTCCAAAATAAACGTTCGATTGAGTAAACTTACATTAATTTTCGTGTTTCGGCGAAGAGAAAAGCTGATTGCATATTTTAATTTCTCTTTGCTAAAGGTCATCAAATGTCATAAGGAGCAGAGCATCATTGAGTAATCGTTTGCGCGTGGATGGTATAATACTTCTATTCATTCAATAGCACTGGAGAGTTCAAGAGCATAAATGAAAATACGAGCCGTCCAAACTGTTTCAAGGACAATTATCAGCGTTCGATTGAAGCGGTTAAATTGTGCTAAATATCTAAATGCAGATGAAAGATGGATTTGCTTTATTCACGTTACAGTTGAATCATCATTTGAAAAAGAAGGTTCATTTGATTCAACGCGCATTACTAACTCCAAATTACGTTCAGTTATAAATTCTTCCAGTAAATAACTATGGTCCCAAATAAAACCAGAAAATGTTGATTTTCTAAAAAACAAGAGGATCTGACAGAAAGGAAGAAACCTACGAAATATGAAGTTGCTGATATTATCGCCATAGAGGACCCAGTTTGGTGGAGGTCTCAAAATGATCCAAATTTTATGGACCGTATAGAATAAAGACTGCTCATCCCATGAAAGATACGAAGTGGAAGATAGGAAACCATGAGGACCATAGCGAACCACTACTGCAGAAGATCATATGAAGCCTTGGGCAATGGACTTCCTAAGCCATTACCTGCAAACTACCTTTTCTGCATAATTTCTTTGCTTCCGTTTATTTTTTAGGTACATGCAATTCAGGTTCCTGTCCAAGGACGACAGCAAGGTCAAGGATAGCCGATTTGTGGAAATCAGGAACTTACACTTATCGCCCAGAACGCGGCCGTTGATCTCACCACCAGAGAGAGCGCTGCTACTGTCTCGACAACATTCCGCTAGGAAAGAGGCGTTTGCATTGAACGCCATTACGAGATTGGAGTGGGCACACGGAGTTTAATCTGGAATATCACAGCTAAAACCGTTTTTTACGAAATAAATTGCATGAACACCAGCCTCACTGGAATGAAAATTTTACGTTTTTTTTTTTAATTTCATACTTAAGTGTCTGCACATAATCACTGTAAGTAAGAATAAATTTCGATTAAACCGAAGTATCATCATTGTGGAATACGGACTTTACACACACACACACATATATATATATATATATATACTTTTGGTGAAATTACTATCGTTCCAGATTGTTTTAAATTTCTTTTCCTATCAATTTTGAAATAGCATTTTTAAAATAGGAAATATTTTAAAAAAACAAAAATAATTTTTCAGTCTTTCGATTTGCATATGTATTTTATATATATGTGTGTGTGCGTGCGATGCGTGCTTATTATGTATATATCACTAGCGATAGAGTTCTCATTATTTAGAGCACAAATTGAATTTAAAGAGGACTGTATTTTGATTTACATTACCTCGATTTTTGGCATACAATGATTTAAAATATTAATTTTTTGAAGAATATAAAAATAGTAATCAGTTAAAATCTCGAAGCAAGCAGAAAGAAAAACAATTAATACAATCTGCCTCAAATTTAAGTTGTTTTTAAATCAAATACATACTGCAACAAATATATCTTAATCCAATATATACAGGTTTCATGAATATGAAATGCTACCGTAAGTGTTCAGAGTGCTTTATCAGTATTTAAAGGAATTATATAATTGAATAAAATATTGCAGAAATGAATATTTCGAAGGCGTCCTAACAATTACCGTCTGGTGAAATTTTAATAAACTTTCATTAAATAAAGAACATGGATATTTTATAATGAAATACATAGTTGTTGCTTTTGAGTATTCAATGTATTGTTGAAGATTTTTATATTCAAAATTTCTTTTATGTATTTCCGATTAAATTTCTTTTTTTCATCTCCTGAAGTTTATTGAAACAGAAAATATTTAATGCTTGTTATTGAAATGAATTTGAAACTGAGACTTACAGACTTCTTTAGTTTAGTTCAATTTCTTCTTAGCTTTTATTTCCATTAAACCAAATCTTATATGCATTCAATCAAGATTAGGAAACAGTTTTATTTCTACCTCTTTATATATATTGCGTTTTTTTATGAAATTAAATTTACTTTTAATATAGAGACATTAATAAAAGTCTCTTTTACTATTGAAGTTACGATTCATCACTAAATATAGCAATACGTAACTATATATATATATATATATATATATATATATTTATAAGTATATATATTTATATGATTGATACATGATCGACAGACGTGGTATGCTATATAAGAAGAAAAAATCAAGCATGTTTAGCAGAAAAAAATGTATTTTACTTAGCATTTGGGCACAAAAAGGAAAAAAAAACACAATTTGTGCATTCGAGAAAAAACGAATAAAAAAGGATATTTACTTAAAAGAAACAAAATTTTAGTAGTGGGTATGGTTTTCCGGACTGCCAGCAACGCTGAAAACCTTTGAAAAGTGGAGTCAATGAGGCTATTTATGAGGAGCTGGGGAATTCTATCCCACTCCTCCAGAAGAGCTCTTTCCAGTTCTTGGAGAGTTCGGGGGGTAGGTAGCTAGCAACTAGTCGGCCTAGAATGTCCCAAATGTGTGCTATTGGGTTCCTGTCTTTAGAAAATGCTGGCCATTCCATTTAGTACGATTCTCTCCTCGAAAAGGAAATCACCCATTAAGTTGGCTCGATGTGGCCTGCAGTTGTCGTCCATTAAGATAAAGTCATCTTCAATTGCTGCAGAGTACGGGACTACAATAGGTCTTAAGATCTCATCTCTGTATCGGAGACTCATCAGAGCTCCACTTAAAATGATGTAGAGATCGGTGCACCAATAGATGGAGATGGGAGCATAGACCATTACTCCACCTCCACCAAATCTGAAACTTCTAGCGCCACGTTCCCTCCAGATAAAAATACGCCAATCATCAGGATGAACAGAAAAAAGGGACTCGTCAGAGAAAAGATCATTGCACCATTCACTTCTCCTCCTGTTCACATGCTCGGTTGCCCACTCCCTACGGGCGCGATGGTGCCTTGTTCTTAGTATAACACATACCATTGGTCGGCGAGCATATAGTCCTACAGCGTGGAGCCGGTTTCGGACAGTTTGAGTCAAAAATGTGGTGCCAGTAGCCGAGCGAAGGTGTTGCTGAAGAAGAGTGGCATTCATATTTCGGTGTCTCCGAGCCGTTAGTGTTAAATATCTATCTTTATTCAGCATTGTTGCACGTCTTCGACCTTGCCCTGGTTTTCGGCCTGCACTTCCAGTCTTCAAGAAACAGTTCCAGATTCTGGAAATCACACTTTGTGCAACTCCAGTAACTTCTTCTACTTCGGCTTGTATTTGGCCCCCCTCTAACCATCCAACAATTCTCCAGGCTTCTGAATCGGTTAAATGTCTTCGTTGAGACATCGCAATCATCGAAACAACACACTTATTGAATGTTGATCATTCTTTTCCGCTTTGTCTTTCATTAAGTGGAAAGACAAATTTCATTCGCTGCCGCTAAAGCTTTGTTTTTGACGTCAGACTCAAAATTTGCATACTCCGAAGTTTGAAAATGAGAAAAATTTGTATTTGGGACTCTCTTCTTCCATTTTCTGCAAAAAATTTCGTTTATACCGTTATTTTATATAAGACTTAAAATATTCTTTAATTGTTTTGAGCAGTGTATATTCAATTTCCCCAAATGTTACTTTTGCTGCATTAGTGCTAATAAATCTTGCTTTCAGAAATATTTTCAAAAAATTATTTATAACTAAATCCATAATCTAAATTTGCAGAGTAAGTAATTTGTAAAATTGAAAAATAAAACCCACTTCAAAAAAATGAAAAACTTCAGAAGGTATTGGCATCTTTTATGTTTAGGTAAGTAGAAAATAGTTGAAGCAATGAAATTCTCTCACCTTAAAAGCGAAACAATTTTGCAAGATAATTTATGACTTTATTCAGATAATAACATCAAATATTGACGGTGTCTGCATTTAATTTTATGGCTGTTTACGATATTGGTCATCGCAAATATTAGTTCTAATGAAGCGTTAAGCCCATTAATTCCTAAATTCCTAGAATTGAGCCATTACTAGTTCTAATGAAGCGCTAAACCCATTAATTCATAACTTCCTAGAATTGAGTATGTACGGTGCTTAAGAAAATTTGCCCGAGTTTCGGGAATTCATTGTTTATTTAAGTAATTAGGAAAATTTCTAAGAATCTCAAATAAATTCCAAAGTTTTTCTTCCCTTATGAGCACTTTTAAAGTTTCTGATGTTCGCACAGCTTTTATAATTATAAAAGCAATGTTTTTATGAGCATTTTATTTGATTATTGTCTTTAAACTCTATTTGAATTCCATTACTTTCACTGAGTTCTCCCCTTCAAATACAATTCTGTGGGTTTTCTGCTGGCAAAATAACAAGTAAACTCTTCTGAATCCATTTATTTTCATTCTTTTTCAAGAGAGCTACTTTCAAATCTGCAAATTTACAAAAATATTGTCATTCATAAGCATAAATTTTTATAAAGATAACTAAATAATTAAAAAAAACAAACATAGACCTTGAAATATTAAACACTGCAAAAACAGAACAAGACATATATTAAGGATAATTAAAGTTTATTCTCTTCTTCAAGTAAAGATAATTACTTCATCATATTGTTTAAGAAAAGTTCTCGCGTGACAATTGCATCCTAATGTATAGATTCTTCTTCTTTCATATTCATACTCCGAAATTACTGTAATGAGAAGATGTGAAACAAGTTGCATCTTGATTGGTTGTGTGGTTTTATTAACGTCCCACTAGAAGCACTGATGCAAAGCTACCATGTAGAAACAATTGAATGGTTGGACAAAGAACCCCCAGTGAGGTAAACTCTCTAATTCTTTAAATTCTTATACTAAAGTTAAAAATATTCTTACTTCAAGCACAGGGACACCAAATGTTACAAAGAAACAAATACTTGCATGAAATAAAATTAATTTACATAAGGAATAATTTCGCATCTTTAAAACCACTTATGACTGCGTCAAATGTTTTAAAGATCCAATTACGGAAATATGAGATTATCCACAATAAATTAGTAACCCACTGCAGTCACTGACGTACCCATTTATTAACTCTTAGTCATTTGATTAGCTTTCTTAAACCAAGTGGTTGACAATCAAATAAGTTCGGTATATCTGTTTGTAGTGACAGAATCTGAGAAACTCGTTAAAATATAAAAATTATTCAAGATGTTTTACTAAAATTTATTTATTAAAAATACATTCATTAGAGAGTTAAACGTATTACTTAACAATAAAATGCAACTCCCTTGTACTTTTTAAATGTTAGAAATTTTTTCGCAATTAGTTTAAATTAAATTAATAATCCATTATATCTATAAGAAACAGCATAAATAGCACGTAGATTCAAATAACTTTTAAAGGAAGGTTAAGAGTTTAATTGTAATTTTATTTCAAGAAACTTTATTTTATTGATAACAAATTTTATAAGAAGAAAACAAAATTCGGTAATACAGTGGATTGATATGAAAAAGTAACTCTAGTAAACATTCACAAATTTATTCTTTCACTGTAATGCGAATACTATTTTTTTGTAAAAAATATTGACAAGATCCCCCTGTCATCTTTCCTCCTAATTTGGGCTTATATTAAATAACTTATCTTTTAATAACTATGATAATTAATAAGCAACGACTCTAAATTGCTATCAGTTTCATTCCAGAAAGTTGTCTAAGCCATATTCCTGAGAATTAATGGTCTCATAATAAGATTTCAGTTAGTATGCCTTTGAATTCATATACATGCATCATGCTAACAAATTGTAATACTCGTCATTATTTAATAGACTTATGGGGTTTCTTAATGTGGTACAGTAAAATCTATGGAATACTTCACTTAACATTTGGTTACTAATACATCTTCATAATATACAATTTTATGAATGTTTTGGCTTATATGTTTTGTTGACTTCTCTCCCTCCTCCCTAGATTAACTAAGAAAGTCTAAATGACCCAGAGGTTAAAACTAAAAGCTTCGGTGAGATAATTAATAAAAGGGATGAAATAACTAATTGTTGATTCTACCCAAATTCAACGTGATAAATAAAAAAAAAATATGAATATTGAGCTGAATAAAAATTCAATCTTCTCACACTATCATCGAGTAAAATTTAACTATGAGACTCAAGATCAAGTGTCAGACCAAGTTCCATATAACGAGAGATGAGTAAATAATAATCATCATTGCTCCCTGCAGTCCTATGGATAGCTGCTGCAGCACTAGTCCAGTGGTCCTGGCCAAGGATCACTGGAGGCTTCTATCGAACAGTGTTTTCGAGTCTTGATGCCATTAAAGACCAATCCTGTGGTAAGAAATGAAATCTGTCAAAAATCTAAGTTATCCCTCGATCTACAGTGGAAGTTTAATAACTACCAGCTCAGGCTTCTTCCTCGTCATTTGACGAAGGTTGAAAATTACGAAGTCCGTTGCCAATAATCCTAGTGTTGCTTCTAAGTGCGATGTTATTTATCAATCCCATAAATATCCCTGACTTTTCTTCTAAAAGTTTTATTAAAATCCATTGCATATTTAAAAACTCTTAGCATTCGTCTCTGGAAAATATTTTTTATAAATCTTGCGTAGCATTGGAATAAATATAATTATCAAATAAATTAAAAAAAATTTTGATGCTTTTTAATAAAACAGATTTCATTGCAAACTCGATATTTGAATCCCTATTCTTGAGTAAAGAAACCAAAAGCAATTTGTATTGTCTTTAAAATAGTTAAATATATTAACCCTTTGAGGATGACGCATCACAAGAGAATGAGCTCAGGAGCCGATACGCGTAATAGGGGCTGCGAAAGCAATTGCCCTATAGCCAGGTGGTTTGCGATGGTATGGACTCACACAAAGGCCCGTGGTGAATAATGAGACAGTGGGCGTTATGCATACGTGCCGTAAGATGTGACGGTCTTCTCGACTATTAGTTTTTCGAGGGCGTCCTGAGCCTGGTTGTCGTGTAACAGACCTGTCTCTTGTCCACTGGCCCCAACACCTCCTCACAGTAAAGTAAGAACGGCCTAAGTGACGAGCTACTCGCCGAGCTAACCACCCTGTTTCTATAATACCTATGATTCTTCCTCCCTTAAACTCTGACAGCTGCTCATATTGTCTCTGATGGCATCTCTAGTTAAAAAGCGACCCTGTAAAAAAGATTAAGTACACGCAAACAAACTCTGCTTACCAATTTTACAATCCTAGGAGAACGAAGCTCAACGCTCTCTAGTGGCATTAATCAGTGCGCAATCACACGGCATTTCTAATAATTTACATATCTGGACGTCGCATGAACACGAAAATTGGCATGATGATACGCCTGACGCGCACCTCCAAGCCAACTTTCTTAACAATCCCACTCTTACTGCTTGATGCGAAATTTTTTATGGCAATGAGCGTATATACAAATTGAAAACTTAACTATAGGACCAAAGAGGAAACACATATGAATAGTTGATAGAGTTCCAGGAATAAGTAATAGGATCTTGAATTTTAATAAGTTTCAGTTCAGAAAAATGAAGAGACAGTCCATTTCATGATAGGTAAGGACCAGAGTTGAAGCAACTTCAAAATATGTAGTTGATAAAATTCTAGATTCAAGTTTCAGGATGTTGACGTTTGAAGCTTGACTAGTTTTCCAATGGAAATGCTGGTTAAGTCTGTTGAAATTCTCTCTCTCTCTCTCTCTCTATCCATCCATCCATCCATCCATCTATCTATCTATCAAAAGAAAATACAAAGAATCAAAAGGGGTCCTTTTGATTATGTTTGAATTCAAAATTTCTCCCAATGAAATGAAACTTAACTTAATGCTGAGCAGATTGAAATTATGAAATATAGAGATTTTAATACACCAAAAAACCTTAATAATAATTTCATACTACTTAAGTATCAAAACGACTGAAATCAAAGCCAAGTAAGTGAAAAGCAACAATTTAGAAAATTGGACATACTGTAATTAATACTGCTCTATACTTTAGAATGGATTAATGTGTGTTTATACCGATGTTACAGATCTAGCAATAATACTTCAGTATATTGTATTATACTTATAGATTGCATTTAAAATCAAAAATTAAAAACTAATACAAAAGATAAAGAAAGAAGGTAAAAAAAGGAAATATTCATTTAGACTTAAATATCATATATAGTAATCTTTAAAATTATCCTAAATACCTGTGTAACTGTTAATAATTTGAATCTAAAAATAATTATAATAAATAAAACACAAAAATCCTGCAAACTCAAACATAAAGAAAAACAAATAATTATCACCTACACGTTATGATAGTTTAAAATTGAGGAACTAGTTAAATGTTAAAAAAAAGATTTTTGCATCTTCATAAGCAAAGAGCACATAATGTTATTATACAATATTAAAACAGAAAATACCAAAATCCAGCAATTTCCAGCTGAGTAATCTCTTTAAAATTTCTCATCAACATTATTCAAAATAGGAAAAATATTAACCGCTGAAGTAAGAATACTTATTAATAATAAAAATTTTTTATTTAATGTTAGTAATCATAAAAATTAAAAAAATAGTGAAGTATAAAATAACAATATGTAAAACAAAACTTTTAAATACTTTTAACAATTCTAAAAATATAGGAAAATCTTATGCATGAAACCTAGAAAAAAATTGTACAATCATACATTGAAAGTATAACTACAGAAAATCGACAGAAAAAAATAAAATTTTGTCCAGAGAAAAAACAATTATAAATCAAATGTATATTATAAAAACCACTTAAAAATGTTTAAAAAAAAAATACAAACCCAAAAAAAAAAAAAAAAAAAAAAAAAAGAACAAAAATATAATAATAACATCAAAAAAAATTACGAAAAAGGGGAAAGATATTAGAAATTTCAAAATAAACAGAATAAGAGATCAAGATTAAAATCATAATAATAAATTCTAAAAAATGAAAATATTTAATAATTATATATATATATATATATATGTATATATATAATTGTGGGAATTGTCCCACTGAGCTGCAGCAGCACCACCTGCAACGCAATTTATAAGGTTAGAGATCGAGATGTAAGCACGTAGAAGTGAGTGTCCGTCTTTTTCTTTAATTTTTTTTCACCCTCCTGTTTAAAAACTTTTTTGTCCTCTTAAAATGTTCTTGGTTTTTTGCAACATGCCCATATCAGCCTCAATATGGGGCTCGGTAAACGATCCAGAATTTAAAGTTGGATAAAATTTAAACTGCGAACTGAAACAACGCCACCGAACACGCTAACGGATATGCTCCACCATAAAAATCATTGACGCTCGCCTTTTTTATTAAGTACAGACGGTACAAGTGAAGGGAAATTTGTGATTCCTTCTAAGTACTGACTACTGTACTTATAATCGTAAATTTGTGAGTACCTTTATGTGCAGCTGGCACTTATTTTATTAACAATTATGAAAATTGATATTTGAAATTGGGCCACTGTTCCGGTGTGATTGTTCCTGTATTTGAAAAATCGAGAGAGTAATAACAGATGGTTATTACATACCTATGTTTTGCTGTGATTGTTCAAGTGTTTCGGATATATCTCTACTAAAACGAGAGGTAAGTGCCCTCCTCTATTTATCTTTCAAATATATATGAATCTAAGTTTTATTCAGTGACTATGAACTATATAAAAATGATCAGCCTTATTGACATTCCTGTAGTGTCAAAGTTTCTTAAAATATAAAATATTGTAACAATTAAGTTGTTAAGTAAAAATTATATTATTTAACGATACATTTGAACGTAAGATAAGGAAAAAAAATTGAGCAGTTTTACTCATTTTGAAGAACGCAAGAAATTGACTCTTTTTCCGTAAATTATTTATTTTGTGTGCTAAATGTATTGAGTCTGAATACTAACAATAATAAAGAAACACTTATTAATAGACTTTTTCAATCATTATTGAATTTAAACGAATTGCAAGCCTTAAGTTCTAAATCGCGAAGTTGTCGCTCTGAAATTTCTGATGACGAAACAGAAATAAACACTATTTTTTCTTCACCCCCTTTTGTAATGTCTCCCGCATTAAATCGTAGCATGTTTGTTGATAACAACCCTTCTCCCTATTTTGTTTTGAAATATCTCCGAAATTGCGATTGAAAGTTTACAGGATACATATGATTATATATGACTTTTTAGTGTTTTATACAAGATAGTGAAGAATCGTTTTTCCCCTCATCGTTTAATGAGAAGCAAAAAATAATGTTTGCAATAATTTGATTGAAGGTCAGGCAAAGAGTTTTCTGTGTACGCAACGTAATCTCACAACATGACTTTCGTTAAAAAACACTTTAACAGGACAATTCCGCTTTCAATTCAATGCTGCTGAAATTTATAGACAGCTTAGTACTCGTAAATTATATTTAAGTTAATACTTTCGGAATATTTTATTGCTATTAGATAACTCAAGTATTTCCTAAGAGATCATTAATGATTCTTCTTCATTTGATTATTGTGTAAATGACATACAGAATTAACCATCAAATAAAGCTATTTTTTACGGAGCTAAATCTATTTCAGAATTTAAAGAGAATTTTGGCATTTATGAAAAAATAGTCAGTGATAGAAATAAGAATACCTTTTCACAAAGAAATTGTTCTATTTTCTCTAAATTCAGTCGAGGACGTGACATGAACGCAAAACAGAACTTTCGTAAGTCTGGAACCCGAAATGATAATGCATATAATAAACTAATATTGCTTTTGTCCCAGAAAACATATAGGTTTAAAATGTAGTATTTTTAAGAATTTTAGTCATGTTTCTGCAAAGTGTATTAACAAACCTATTCCAAATCGAAACTGTAATGCTATGTCAAATATAAACTATTTGCCTCCTTTGATGTATAAAACCGTTTCTATCATTGATAATTCATTTACTGCATTGATCGACACTGGTAGTCAGGAAACAATTCTAACGAAAAATAAAACAAATTGGTTCACCATCTTTAAATAATTTTTATGTGTCACTTACAGTATTCAGTAATGGGCACATTACATCAAGCGGTAGCTGTATAAATAAGAACTTGTAATAAATAATCAGAAATTTAACACTAACGTTTGTGTTATTAATAACTAAACTATGACGTCAGATGATAATATTGGCTTTGAAATTTTAACACAGGGCGAAATAACATTCACCACAGACGGTGTCAGATTAACAAAAATTTCGGATACTAAACCTGAAAATGCTGAGCAATTTTCGATTTCTGGTATCTCAATAAACGATAAACTTGATCTCGAAATCGGATCAAATGGTACTAAAACTCAAAGAAATATTCTTAGTAATTTAGTTTCAAGCTGTAAGCCAATTAAGACAAAAACTATTCATACCCAGATGTCAATAAATTTAAAGAAACAGTACCAATAACACATAGACCACAACGATTACGTTTTGCTTAAAGAAAAATGTATATGACCAAGTGACGAAATAGTTGGCCAATGGTATTGTTGAGCCATGATATTCTGATTTTTCTAGCGTAGTACTTGTAATTCGGAAACAAGTTAAACAACAAATCCTGAAAGTTCAAGCTACAAACAGAAGAAATTACAACCTGCGACGAAAACTAGCTACTACTTTTAAGATAAATGACGCGAAAAACTAAATAATTAATTCAACAGCATTCTCATTTGTGGGTGAACTCTACAGGGATATTTTTTCCCTAAAAAACTTTTTATCTTTTCGAGCGAATTTTCTTTTTCTTTTGCAGTACTTGTGTATCTTGCGTATTAATTTTTCTTTTCAATTTTTCAGATATTGTGAAGTTGCTTAACCCTAGACCGCTACCATTCGTCTGGTGGACGAAGTCGATAACAAATAACCTACTGAAACTGCCTCCTTCAAAACAGGAAATGGAACTTGCTACTCAGTACCTTTTTATGACCTTGACTACTAGAGATTAGGATACTTGTTGTTTCCGCGTGTAGTGTTTTTAGAGGAATGTTAGCCTGAGAGACAAATAGATAGCAGTGATGTTTGCATTTCTGAAATGAACCTCGTTTTTCTTCTCCATGCATGTGAAGATATCAAAGCGTTTTTTGTGGAGAAAATTTTTGGGGAAGACCCCTGAGGCTATCCGCAAACTATTAAAAGAACTAAGTGATGAGGAAAATTATACTTCTGAAGATGAATCAGAAAATGAAGATTATGCTGAAATTAAAAATAACGAATTTACAGATATCGATAAGGATGAAAATGATGAATAATCGTTTAAGAGAGCAGATGAAGGAAAAACAATAGTGAAAAAAGCAAACCCAGGAAGATGAAAACAAGAATTTAAAATCTGAGGCTAATAGAGAGGTATCAAAAAAAATTTTTGGGATAAAAAATACCAAACTTTTCTTTATTCCTGTGACAGATCTATAATATTTGGTGGAAAAATTCAGCACATTGGTAAAGATTAATCAGTGTGGACATCTGTTCCTAAGTTAAATGTTAATAAAGAAAGCAAGAAACTGGAAATGATAGAATTTTGTAACTCAATAATTGGACCGTAGGCACATTAGATCAAGTGCGTAACAAAATGTCATGTAGTAGAAAAACACGACGGTGGCCTCTTTATGCATTTTACAGGATGATTAATATTAATTTAGTGAATGCAAATATTCTACTTATACATAATATGGCTCGAAAGTCCAAAAAAGTTATATCAAGAAAAACTTTCGCGATAAAATATAGTGAAGATTTCTTACACCCTTGATGAAGAAACGTCTGAACATACAAACTGTGCCCCGATCAACAAGGACAATTATATGTGAAGTCTTAAATCTGGAGAAGGACATTCAACCTGCTAAACAATCTCAATGTTAGAAAAGGAAAATTTGTGCATTTTGCCCGTACAAGTTGCGCAGAATTAAGCGCCAATTTTGTCTATCGTGTTCTAGAGCTACGTGAGTGAACATAACGCAGGCATTTGTAGATTGCTTTGAAAATAAATAAATTATTGATTTTCATTTATTTCAAGATCCAGTATTATAAAATCATCTACAGATAGCATTTTTTTTTTACTTTTCTTAATTTTTAAGTTATGTTTTAAGTAAGCCGAAGTTCACTTAGTCTAGGAGACTAATGGGTATCTTTCCCGTAAGTGTTTCAAATGCTAACATTCTAGGGTTGAATTTTTTGAATTTTCTTAATAGTTAACACTCAACCATTTACAAATCGAGTTTTAAGTGAGTATGTTCTTAAGTGAGTATAAAAGTTTTTTAATTATTCTTTTACTGTGTTTCTTAATGCGCACACATATATTATTGTTTTGATTACAAATTTACTGGCTCACCTGAGGTCATGTAATATTATCGGATGGCCGATTGTGAGAATAGTCTCGCTCTGCAGCAGTAGCGCCACGTTCAACGCAGATACCAGTTGGTACTAGTTATTAGCAAATTTTCTTCTTATGCAAATCCTGGGTCAAAAATTTTCTTATTTTCTTTCTCTCAAAATTTTCTTATTTTCTTTCTCTTTATTTCTTTCTTATTTTCTTTCTGAAATCTGTTTCATTACTCCTAATTTTTCTAAGATTTATATCTTCAAGAATATTTATATTGTCTATAATTTCATGCAAGTCTTTTTTTCGTTAGTAAATTCTTCGCTGTCCTTTCAATTGCAAACATTATGGATCGGTAGATCTTAACAATTATTATAATTATACTAGCAGACCCAGCAACTCGTTGCTGTGGCTATGTTATACGTTGAATTATATTGTAGTAAACTATTCAATACAGTCAAATTATTATTTAGGAATAAAGACGAAAACGTTGTAGCCGATATAAAAACCCTCGGGATTTAGATTTGAACCTTATATCAAAATTTGGAGGCGATGGATGAAAATTTTCTTGGAGTTAATGTTAAGCACAAAACAACATAAAAATTTTGAATTTTATATTTTATTCATCTCATATTCAAGTATAGTTTTTAATAAAAGAGTAATTCACAAAGTTCTTAGTTGATAACATGAAACAATTTTTAAATGAGGTAGGTAGCGTAGATTATTTATTATTTTTAATAATTATATTCATCATTCTGAATTATAAAAATATTCAATTTTAAATTAATTCAAAGATAATTGGTGCATAATATTCTTGGTTAACCTGTTTCTTGCTAACACAAATAGATTCGATGGTTTTTCCACACGTGAGCCTGCAACATATAATTGCCCATGGGAAAAACATGGATTTTCCAAGTCAAAGCCGCAAATTTGTATTGTTTGGCCTTGAGACTTATTTATGGTCATGGTGAAAGCTAAACGAACTGGAAACTGAAGCCTTTTGAAAGATTCTGACAATATAATTGGAATGCGTGGCAATAGGACCACTTCTCCTGTAAACTTTCCAGTCAAAATGGTTTCTTCAAGAATATTTTCGGTGATATTTTTGATGACCAAACGTGTACCATTGCGTAATCGAGGTGGATTCAAATTACGCGAAAGAATAATAGGTGAACCAGTCTTCAACCGAAGATTATGTGGTGGTATTTCGGGCATATTCAGAAAATTTAAAAATTCAATTGGAAAATTTACACTTCCGTTTTCATCAACAACAGTGTCGATTGATTTAAAAGACACCAGATTACTAGGCAACAACTGTAGAATACGGAAGTAAAATTCGTCAACATCGACATTTTTGGTTGTCAAAATAGCCCGATTACTGAGCCAGTTATAATCCAAGTGATGATTCTGTATGCCCGGGAAGATTCAATTAATTCAATTTTTGCCTGAATAACAGTGCAGAAATTGTCTGGTAGTTTAATGCATTGAGTATTTGGTTGCAGTTCTAACATTTGTGTCGATGGATCTTTTTGCAATTGTATGCGCATGTTTATGGTTATTCGAAGAGTTTCGACACTTCACCATAAGAAAGATTGTTTTAAACATGCCCTAATATCATCGGCAAAAGTAGAGAAAGGATTGACTTGGTACATTCCATAGAAAACAATAGAGATATATGGTTCAGAAAATTTCAAACAAATATATTCATCACTTTTTCAGTTATCATTATCACCGTGTATATATTATGCGTAAAAAGCAATTTTGATGAAAATGTATTTAAAGTTTAAATCATTGTACCTTTACACTAAATTATCTATGTGGTAGGCTAAAATTTCCCAAATTTGTATGTTACACCTTCATTAACCTCATCTTTGGCACATTTTCTTTTCTTTTTAGATCTATTTTTTTTCCCGGCTGTTTTCACACTACATGATGAATGTCGTCTTCATTCAGTTATCCGCTCTTCATCAAGTTGAGCAAATCCTTTCAATATATTTGTTCCTACTTGCACATCAGCTGCATTTAAGACATCAAACAAACATTGAAACCCTTTATTAAATTCTATGACGGCCAAGAAGTCGCCTAATCATACAGTTTGTAACTCTCTCAGTGGAAACTTCTTTCGGTATAAATTCCACAAAACGCCATTAAAACTTTCATTGGCATTTAGTGTTTTCCCATGCAAACATTTATTCAGTTAATGCTTGTCGCATAGTTTCATATATTGAGGTTTAATGATGTTCATTATGTTTTGGGGTAGTCCTTTAACAGTATCATTATATTCTGAGTATTTCGAAGCCTTGAACCCACACGCTTTTGAATGCGTCCTATACATTCAAAATTTGTGACACTATTTTCTCCTTAAATATTTCTAATCGAATCAAAACCATTCGAATGACCATACCCATAACAATGAGCAAATTTTGATTTTCACATGTGAGTTAATCTTTCAAACATGTGATAGATACCGATGGATCCATGGCACCGGATGATCCCACATTTCACACACTTATGAGTAATTCTACATTCAAGATTTTTTTTGATTTGCACATTTTTGACATAATTTCAATGTCTAGCACTTTGCCAGTATCTATAGATATGGCACTAACACATCCATTCAGAGACAAATGTCCTCTTCGCTGCCATGTTCCATCGACTGACACGCTAGCCTGAACATTTTCATCAAAATTATTTTTCTCGTGAATCTCAGTTGCATTCATAATTTCGTGTGCCACATTACTGGAAACATTCTCCAATTTTTTTTTCAAGTCAACTGTCAGCTGTCTTAGATGGAATGTACAAATTACTGGAATGTACATAGCTGAACACAGCTTTTCTGCAGCAGAATGTCCATTTGCTATAATCCTCACGCCAAAAACAAGTGCAAGGTTGAAGCTGTGCATTTTGTTCACTTTTGGAGATGTAGAAAAGGAGATGGAATATTCACAGTTTGGACATTTTAGTAACAAATTAGAAGCTAAGCCAAAAACCGATTCTCCGAAAAACTTTATACCATTTTGAAAACACCCAGAACAATTAAATGAGGACATAAAATCATTTAAAGGTTGAAGTCGGGGATAAGGTGTTCCTTAGGCGATTGGAGAATCTTTGGGGCGATAATGATTTAAAATTGGCAATTCGTTATGGCAACCCTAAGAATACTCAATGCGTTATTCACGCACATCGTCAAGTTTCGTCTCCAATTACCTAGGGGACACCCAATTACCAAATTTAACCAATTTAAAATTATAAAAACTATGCTATGATCTTTAGTTTCTAAATTATCAATTATTTTTGAATGTGACTGAAGTTTTGATTCACTTAATGTTGTTGTAACACATCTATCAGTGTTCTTCTCAGCCACATTCTTGATGTAACGGTTTCCTTTAAACTTATATTTTCGAACAGAACTTCGTTTTTTTCTATTATTCATAACTTTTAACAAAATACTAATACTAACTAATAAAATCAAAAATATCTAACTAAAATTAATTTCTATCAAAATCAATCCCAACATTTGAAATGAGTATTATCATAAACACAATTTTGTTGCCATAAGCTTTGAAGGAATTAGGTGTTGCCAATCGGTAGATCTTAAAAGCACAAATTTAAAAAAAAAATTTGCCAAAAAAAAATAGCGTGACAATATATCTTAATATAAAAACTTCCCTATCAATCTAGATCGACCACACTACACACAGTGAGCAAAATTTTATTAAAATCGGTTCATTAGTTTAGGAGTTCGTCACGGACAAACAACGCGTCACAAAATTTTTATATATAAAGATAATATACGTCCGATATTTTCATGAAATTTAGTTTTTCTAATTTTAATATTATTAATAGGAAATAAGATTTTATGCTTATTAAAATTATTTTGCTAATGTTTATTTTATCAAAGGATTTATTCTTGAGTATAATACAACAATATTTTATCATTTTGATTATCATTATTATAAGTTTCAAATTAATATTTATTAACCAAATAATTACATACATATTTAAGAATATGGATGCAAGTAGTATCTATTTTATTTACTTTCCTCATAAAATCCCTCAGAACTTTTCTTTCTTTCTTCTTATATTAAAAAAGGAAGTATTTAATACTTTTAATATTAATGATCTTTTAACTTTTTTGTATCTAGTAATAAATTGATCTTTTCTTTAATAATCTTCAAACCTAAACACAATTTTTTATCTTTATTTTCTTCCCTTATACTCTCTTTCATCATTAATATTAATTTTATATGAAATATTGAGCTTCATGCACACACACACACACCCATAAAATATTTATAAATATATATATATATATAT
>BMAW01127085.1:0-13202 GCA_019974015.1 Nephila pilipes | reverse complement strand
CAGTGAGACTATTCTGTCATTCCCGGTCACTACACGGGTCAGGAGAAACTCCGTATCTTTGAGGAAACAACAGATCACTTTCGATGAACCAGAGTCAGTTCTTCCACCTGTAGAAACGAAGAACTTTTAGAATTCGATAAATTTACTTTTCGATAGCACATCAAATATTTTGAGAATTATTTTGCTATTTGAAAAAACAATCTTCCAGCCTCTAATTGCACAAGTTTACGATGAAACTACCGCGTTTATCAGTCGATGGATATAAAAAATGATGGACCTTTTAGCAACAAAGATATTTTGTAAAACTATTTGATTTAAATGTTTGCAACATTATAATAAAAAGGCATTTATATATAACATCGCACAATTATATCATAAAATTTACGCTATACGATAGATATAAGAAAACAACTTGAATGCTAATCAAAAATTTACTTCCAACATTTAATTTTCACTAGCTTGCTTGAATTATTATAGCATTAATCTTTAATTTTAATTTAAAAGCATATTTCTAATATCATTAAAAATATATATTTTAGGAAAATTGAAACTTAATACAGAAAAATTCTAAAGGGCTTAAAATCGGAGAAAGAAACTTAACAAAATTAAAATAACTTTTTTTAGAAAAAATATAGACTTTTTATACTAATTTTAAGTTATACAATCTCATATTTAGAGAAATTGTTTTCTTAATGATATAGTCAGTGAAGAAATGTAAAGATTTTATATTGCATTAAACTTCATATATTTAGTATTTACATAACAATAAAAAGTAGATTTTAAAATAAAAATATATTTAAAATTACAGGATTTAAAAAGACTCATTTAAATCTTTAAAATACGAATGCTTTAATGAAGTAATTAAATATTTTTTTGTTTCCAATTTTAACCATTTTATGAGGTTTCCATTTGAAAATAACTCAAAATTCGATTCGGTATATAAAACATTTATTAGAAAGATGAAAACATAACAATTAGAGAAAAATAATTACTATAGTGACATATACGAATTCATCTATATAACAATACAAATAATACCTATATAAAGGCCTTTGATATTTGTCACACGAAATGCGTGCGTCTCAATATGCGCATCACTTTTTAAAAATAATAACTCCCTCTTATTAACGTTGAAGGTAAAGCAATTATAGAATGTTTTTTAAGCCATTTATAATTAAAAACCTGCTGACGTAAACATGACATGCTTTATTGATAGAAATATTCAATATAATGAATTATTAAAAATATCTTAATTACATATGATTCGAAGATTAATATTTTTATAAAAAATTATGTAAATTATTAAATACTCTAATATTGTAAATGTTAATATTATGAGAATATTGTAATGTAACAAATTTAAAAACAAAAATTTTATAATTTAGTACCATCTTCTCAAAAAATTGAAGACAATTTATAAACTTCTTTATAGCGACATTTTTGTATTAGATTTCTTACAATAATACTTACGATGTCTATTCATAGCACTCTTACTAGTATATGAATTTTTGCACTCAGGACAACGGTACCATACTCTGTTTTGTAAGTGCATTCCTTTGTGATGAATGAGAGCGCTGGAAGTGTTAAATGACTTCGGACATTGATCACACGGATAGGCCCTATTATGTGTTCTTACATGCTTCGTTAGAGCATCTGATCGTTTAAATGCTTTCTCACATAATGCACAAGGAAAAGGACGTTCTACTGCGTGTACTGTTTTATGCCGGTTGAATTTGTAGAAGGATTTAAAAAGTTTTTCGCATATTTCGCAATGTAAGTAGAGCTTTTCCCCACCTGTCACTTTTTCCTTTCTATGAAGATTCTTACCTGTGAATGAATCATCGTAGTCTGAGGTTTTAAAGGTATACGTTTCTTTCTGTAATTTTTCGTTTCCAACCAAGTTATGGGTCTCTGATTTCTTAAATTCTCTCCCGTCGTCATTCTTAAAGCGATGACTCTTGTGTTCTCGAGTAATACCGCTGCCTGCGGACGGTACAGGACAGTGAATGGTCGAGTACACTGGTTTCATTTTTTCTTTTGAGAATTCTTCTTTATAATTTGATATTTGGATTCTTTCTTCTTCTGCACAATGATTTTCATTTGCCTTCTCTGCACTCCTTCCCACATCGTTTGGTATCGAAGACATCCGACTCATCTTAGAAGATTTCTTCTTTATGGAAAGATCGAGAGGTTCCACGGCTCTGGTTTCTGAATAATCCATTTTCCTAAAGCATGAAAATTGAATTATTTGCTATCACGAATATTTTTGAACAAAGTGTTTAGAAGCACTAAAAATTATTTTATTAGAGGCAAAATTAAATATTAAATCCTTAATCCATAAACTTAGAGATTTTGGTAATCGAAGGAATCCGATAAAAAAGTACAAATATCTAACTTTATATACCTGCTTTGCAATCACGTAAATATATCATATTAATATAACTATAGATATCTCGCTTTCCCTTAAATAAGTGGCTTAGTTGCCCAGTGGTCATCAACACGAACTTGTGAAATCGTTTTCTTTGAATCGTGGGTTCGAGATCTGATGTCAGTAAAGAACCCTCCATATCGTGGAGACGATGCTTATAATACTTGTTGAGGCTTAAATTCATTCCGAAGACGAGGTGTGGAATTTGGAGAGACAGGTGTCGTCCACGTCACAGGACCACGCTTGCAAATTACAAAGTCCATAGGCAATGGCCCTCGAGTTAATTTTAATTGTGATGTTAATAAACCACCAATGAATCCGACATACTGAAATAAAAATTATCCAAATTCTTTAAAGATTTCAAGGATGTAATATCAGATCATTGAAACTCTTCACCGCGTCGAAATATTGGGAATAAAATGAAGTTATAAAATTATGCACCCGATTCTTAACATGTAATAAGCAGATGAGCAGATTACATTTTCAAACTAAAGGTTAATAACATAAGAAACAAAAATTCAATTTAAATTTTCTGTTTCATTGTTTGCTTAAGTTTTCTGAGCATTCGACAAATAAATCCTATCTAGGTTGACTAATCTTGATTCCGTTGATTTAAATTGTGCAGCAGTGTTGCTAGAAATCGCATACAAAAGAGTTATCTGAAACCCAATCACCAAGTTAAGATCAAGCGCTATTTTATTCTGTTTTTTATATCAAGAACCTAATTCCCGTGTCGTATTAATGAATACGGAAACAATACCCTCGAAAGAGGTCTGAATTCATTTTTTTAGCAAACTACAAAGTATACAACGGACGTATTTTGGAACTTATTGCATTTCAATTTGTAATGAATGCAAAACTCAAATACAGAACCTATGATAGTTACCTGGATGAAGTCGAAAAGTTATGGTCGTGAGCTATTGGCTATCGATGTTAAAATTAGTTCGGGAAATACTACTGAAATTATACTGTATACTGCTGAAATTACTAGACCACTGCATAGATTTGCAAGTAAGGACAGATTCTAAGTTGTCCCGCTCTTCACTAGCCCAACTTGGAGAACTACGACTAGCCGAATTCTTTCCAGAGAACACAGAGTGGAGTATATCGGATTGCTCTATGTTTGCCTTTAGAGATTACATAATGGAAGCCTATTCAGTGAAGCAAATGCATGCTCTTGGTCTATGATAATAGACAAAGTGGTAGTGTACGAAAAAGAGCTATGTTTACTAGTCACAATTATTGACATTACAAATGACAGCTGTAAAATGTGGATAACAGATTGATCACTACAAACTTAAATTACGCAAAGGAGAATAAAAATAGCCAGCTTATCAACGATAATGAAAGATTTTCATTTACTCGTGAAATGATTAGAACCTTAAACATTATCCAAGACTCCCCAGAAGTACTACTCAGAAAAGCAAGCTATTGAATTTGCTTGAAGAATTTAGCAATGCATTGGACTTCAACGGGATATTTGGTCTCAAAACAGTGAAACATGAGTTCGACACAGACGTTAGTGGTCCAATCGATTAAAGACCTTACCGTATCTCAGCCAGTGGGAGACGTGCGATAAAAAGATGTTATACAACTATCAGAGTTCGTGGATATCTCCTGTTATGTTCATGAGAAATAAAAATGTAGGACGGTACTTCTGCATCGATTATAGGAAATTGAACAAAATTTGTAAAAAGAGACGTTTATTCACTGCTATTCATTGATGATGTTATGGACTACATACCTGGTGTAAGAATTTATTCAATGAATTCAAGTTAATTGAATTCAAGTTAAACTATTGACAGAGAAGTTGGTGGTGAGAGAAAATTTCTTGGCGCAAGCACCAGATATGGCTATGCTGCGCCAAACAAAATTTCACTGTGGTATAGACGTGAAGAAATTGAAGAAAAGACAAAAATTGGTTGACAAGAAGGAGGGTCGAAAATAGAGAAGAATCGTTAGGGTATCCCGAGGGCACGTCACGCGTGTATACCAAAGACAGTAAACCCCATAGGAAAGAAAAAAGATCACTAGTGTGCCTCAGGGTCAGAGAAGTTGATTGGAAAACAAAGGAAAGGCCACATTTGAGACTCCAGATAGTTTTTATGAATATAAAGTCATTCAATTTGGGTTATTTAATGATCCATCTACGCTTAAACGGGCACATTTGCTTAAAGAGTGAAGTGGATTATTAGTCTTTGCTATATAGATGAAATCATTGCATATGCACCGGATTTTCAAGAACACCAATTACGCTTGAGGAAATGAATACATGAAGAATTACTTGAAATGTATCTAAGAGGCCAATGTCATTCATATCCAATGTCAATCGTTAAATTCAAACAAATGCCCATTTTGAAGAAAGAAACTGACGATATTGTGACATATAGTTGATGAACATCAGTACAATAAGTCATATAGTTGATGGAATCAGTTCAGTTTCCGAAAAGTTAGCTCCTGTAACAAGATTCCAGAAAATATTTCATATATCTGTAGATTTTTAGGTTTATGCTCTTAATATAGATGATTTTTTTCCAAAAGCTTCGCTAATATCATGAAACCCTGAATGCCTTTTTGAAGAAAAAATCAAAATTTTCATAGAACAGTTCACAGAAATAATCTTTTTCAACTCTGAAGAAATGATTCAGTGGATATCCTGTTTTAGGACATTATTTTTCAAACGCGGAAATAAAGGAACATTCAATCGCTAGTGGATTTGGCATAAGTCCAGGATAGCAAAAAAAGACGCAACAGAATATGCATCCAAGTTCTTTACAGAAGCCAAAAGGATTTACTCAACAATAGAAAATGAGTACTTTGCTGCAATCTTGACAATCATTAAATTTCGACATATATTTGGAAACTCCTTGAAGTGGTCACAGACCATCATTGTGTTGATACACTTATGTAAGGATCCACCATGAGGACTTACCAGAAGGACCCTTAGGTCGCAAGATTACGGCATAACCATCGCCTATTAGAACGACCGCAAAAACTCCGATACTCTATCACGAAAATCACTCTCCAGAGCAGAATGCGAAAATATTAGTGAAGTTCCTTTTCTAATGTCCATTACATACTACATAATTGAGCCCTTGAAATGTAAGCAAATGAAATCTATAATTAAAATCCTTAAGAAAGATAAAGAATATTAAATCTATAGAATAAAACTGTGTACTGTACAAAAGAAACTATGGTCTTATGGAACAGGCATTACTCTTTTGCAAAACAGCTTCGACCAGTTTTGTTTAGGCATGTGACCGAATAAGAAGAAAATACAATTCCCCGGAAATTGAAAGCAGCATTCTCCGACATTGCTCTGCAGTGAGTGATAAAGAAGAAAATTTCCTGCTCAACAACCAGCAGGTCAACTTCGCCAGATAAAGCCACTTGACGCAAACATTGGAATTGAACTTACACGTGTGTTGACAGAGTGCGAAACAATAGTTCCACTGTAGCTCACGCATATAGTAGAAAGCAAATAAAATGAGTACGCAGTGTCTAGGGGTAAAGCTGGGCAACTGGAAACTTTATCAGGGGACCTCAAGGGCTTCCATTATTTAGGTAAGTGCGGGCACTACTCACCCGAGGTATTCCAGGAATCTCTTTCTCTTCCATGAGGTTTACTGTGTGTTGCGAATAGCAGCACTTTACCTACCAACTAGAGCAGCGGGGACTGACATCAGATGTTGACATTCCAATTTCCTTCTTACATCTTTCAACCGTCGT
The DNA here is from genome assembly GCA_019974015.1 of Nephila pilipes. NCBI lineage: Eukaryota > Metazoa > Arthropoda > Arachnida > Araneae > Nephilidae > Nephila > Nephila pilipes. The sequence continues at coordinate 7,045 of BMAW01127085.1, read as the reverse complement.
GATGATGATGATAGTAAAGTTTTAATGGCGCAAGAGAGAGAGAGAGAGAGAGAGAGAGAGTCAGATGCGGCCATACTGCGCCAAACACGGTAGATCTGTGATCTAGACGTTATAACAATGAAAAAAGATTGATCGAAAAGAAGGTTCAATCAAGAAAGTAAAGTTTATTGGCGTAAGAGCCAAATATGGCTACGCTTCTTCAAACAAGATTTAACTATGGTTTAGACGAGAAGAAATTGAAGAAAAAACAAATTGGTGCAACCATCGTGAATATAGCGATGTTGTGTTTGGTGTGTAATAAATGTATTGTTAAGTGTCACATCTGGTTTTATTCAGTACACATTTAATCAAACTGTCGAGATTCCACATCAGGAAGATGTCAGTCTTATTTTACTATTGTGAACTATTCAGTTACAGAGCGTAACTCTACACTGACTTTGGTATACAAGAGCGACGTCCCCCTTTCAGGATACCCGATGTATCCAGCTCTAATTTCAACCCTGCTTATCAAACTTTTTATCTTTTGTCTAGTATTTTTTCAAACGACTATACTCCAGTTATATCTTATTTGGCACAGCATAACCACATCTGGCCATTGTTCCACTAAGCTTTTCTTTTACACACTCACAGGAATTGTTCTACGAAATGGGTCATTGTTTGTATATTTTATCTGACGAGATTCACAGTTACAAAGGTATTGTCAACTCCTAAGGCCATCGAAGTGGCTAACTTCATTGATGAAGAAATTATATAGAAACATGGTGCATCCAGAAAAATGATAAGTGGTAGAGGACGTTTGTTCTTATTAAACATTGTGTAAGTTATTAATTTGTCGTGCCAGACCCCGCATATTCTGACGACTGCCTAGGATCCACAGATCAATGGTTTGATAGAAAATATTTGACTGGACGTTAGGTACAAAGCCATCAATGTACAAAGATATGAAATAAGGGAACTGGGACAATATTCTACCCTTTGACCTTCGTTTATAATACAGCAAAACAAGATACAATGGGACTCATTCTATTCTTTCTTACTCATGAAAGAGATATCCAGACTCTTATTTCCGTGATTCTCCCTAACATTACAGAAACACATGACAATTACGTACATAATCTAATCAGGACTGAATAAGCTAAGCAACTGGAAAAACTCTACATTCTCAAAGCTCAGCAGATGATGAACGTCAGTATTATCATATACATGGACCAATCATCTACAATATATTTTATTTAGTTTAGGTGTTTACAACTGTACAAAATATCGAACTGTTCGCCTGAGGTGTTATTTTGGATCGTATCGAATACCTCGACGGTTATGTTACATAACATATGAAGTAGAAAATATGGTAGAGCACCGTAGACGGTGAAGAGTTCAAAAGATTTCATCTAAGTCCTAAGGTTAAACCCCTAATTGGATCCAAATGATAAATTGAATACAAAGTGAGCAATTAATTTTTCAAGGAGATCTGTTACAATGAATCAGACTTAATTGAATAGTCCTTTCCCATACTTATCAATGAGACTTACAATGAATCAGACTTAATCAGCGCTGTTTCTTCCTAAAAGGGGGTAAATGTAATGATTCATTTTCTCCCTGCAAATGGCGTAAGAGCCGGATTCAGCTCTTGTGCAGTAAAACTATATTTATTTACTCGTAAAATCCTATTAAATTTCGATCTACCTGTGGTATTCGACAATGGTTCGAAGAAGAAATCCACTTGTGAGCCTGCATTTGTTACTGACGAAATTTGTTACTGATGAAACCAGTCATAAATTGAAGTGAAATGTTTCCTCGAGTAATTTTTATAGGTACCTTTTCCGCTAAGTAGTAAAATCCAGATATTGTTTCATATTCCTGGTCGTGCTTATATTTATTTTGATTAATTAAGGTCTAGAGTGATTTTTATTTATCTTGCTCGTATGTTTTACGTGATAATTGTATTGATAAAATCTTAATTTCTTAAAAATATATTACGAAATAAAAAACTTTCCTAAAACCAAAGAGTACGAGCCGAGACTATTCTAGGTTTTCCGAGCTTTATATTGTTGTGTTTGTATCGAACATTTAAATTTATTATTTAAAACTAATATTGGTCTGTTTCAACTGAGTTTATGGGAACTAACCTAATAAGTCAATCAAATATTCGTATGCCAGCAGTTAATACAGACAATACAAACAGAAATAAAGGAAAATGATGTAATCTTATCAAATATATATAAACATGCATTTTATAAGGAAAAATATAAAGCAAAATTTCAAATAATATCTTAAAATTCTAAACTTTAATTTCTCATTACATAACACTCCCGATATCCAAGTATCACACACTCACAAATTATGTACTAACTTCCAGTTAATGTATAGTTAAACTGACAGTTCCTTACATTTAACCTTAATTTTTTTTAAATACTACGTGTAGAATTCTTGTTTTTACAACAGAGTTTATAACAGACGAGCACTTATTCAAACCTGAAACTACTAGATTTATTTTTTCTTTCTTTAAATTAAGTTTATCAGCGCAGTGCTTTGAAATAAAACATGACTGACTTCCGCAATCTAGCAAGGCACGCACTTCATGAAACATCCCGAAGTTATCCGCGATCATTAATTTTGCTGTACTCAGCAAAACCATTTGAGATTTGTTAGTAAACACTTGAAGTAAAGGCGAGCGATTCTCTATTCTCCGACAACGAACGATCGCCTGACCTTGAACTGTTAGGAACAAATTCATCAGATATTGCGTCTAACCTTACCGTTGTCCCCATCGTGTCCCCAGTAAGTGCGATTGCGTTCTGGCTTTTCTCCTCATGCATTAGACCTTCCTTAAATTTTTTCTCAATGTGTAAATACGTGTGATGTCGCTTTTTGCAAATAGAACAGTTTGACTTAGAATAACAGTTACTAACCTTCTGGTGATCGAGGCAGTTGAAACATAATTGATTACTTTTCACGATCTCAGTTCTTTCATTGACATACATTTTTTTAAAAATGGGACAAAAATTTAGATTATGATTCGCGTTCGATTTCCAAATAATACATTTCGAAGTTTTAACTTCGGACATACACGATTTAGAAATCTTTTGTGGACTGTATTCATTTCGATATTTTGGTGGATTGTTTCTTAACTGAGGGTGTGAAATCACGCTAGTTTCGGTTTTACACTTATTTTTTGATGATAAATAAATATCACAGCATCTCGATAACTCTCGCGGTACAAACCAGGATTCGCCCTGCTTTACACCAACGTGTATTTGAAGTTCACGATCTAATGAGCTAAATATTTTGTCGGAAACCATTAATTCACACACTCCCTTGAAATCACTTACTTTTCTTAATTGGCAATAATAATCAAATGCTGCGCTTAATCTCGACGCAAACTGAACGTAGCTTTCGTTTGGAAGTTTTTGTGTCCTACGAAAGTTATTTATTACCTCTTGTGGAGTGGATTGAAATTACTTTAGCACAATTTCTTTAAGTTTGTCATAATTGCTTATTACTTTCAAAATCACCAATTTATAGTTATAAAAAATTAAATATATTCTTTACAACATGTAGACAAATACTATCTACTGTATATTGACGTAAAAAACAAGATCTATTTAAATTTTGTTTTCTCTTTTATTCATACCAAAAAGAAAATATTTAAAGTTTTTAAAATAGAAGTTTTTCTCAAAATCATTATTTAAAAGGCAAATATTTTTCTTTGGTAATATCCACTTCTATACTTTTTTTTCTTGATATTTCATCTTCTGCGTTTTTATTATTAAATCGTTTAGGCATTTCGGACATAATTTAAGCATGAATTACAAAGATTATAATTTATTCACTGTTTGCTTAATAAATTCAAGTATATTTTTATTAATTTGCAAAACACTCACACTAAATGGGTATATAGTATAAAAATCATAATATAATAATTGTTATACCAGAATATTTTTTACTTATAAGCGCTAAGTTAATAATAGTTAACTCTACTCCTTCAAATATATAAATATTGAAGTGCCTAATTTCAATGTTATTGTATTTTATTTATTCAAGAGGTTCTTATTATCATGTCAATGTTTATTGGAACATATATTAGTATTGTTGTAATTTTACCAGCAATTTTTTAACCATATTATGAAAGATTTAAAATAAGTAAAACTTTTAATTTAAATATATTAAAGTAGTTATATATAAATTTTGCAAAAACTATATCTGGAATTATTATTAATTTGTTCATTATTTATTATTTTTCAGTTCAAGTATCCAACATTATTTCATTAATTATAATTATAATTTAATTTTTTTTAAATTTAAAATTTTAAATCATTTTTTTTTTGTCCAGTATATTTTTTAATACTAAAGGTACTATATCAACCAATAATATGATAGTGGTATTTAATCTCATTTTTGCTATTCCTGAATATCCTTATTTTATAATTCATAAAAGAATGTTACTATAACACATCCTGAGAGATAAATAGTCCTTTCCCAAACTTATCATTCAAATCACAGTTGAAATTATTTCCATCACTACCTTTATCAAAAACCTGACCCAAATTGCCTCTTACGAATATATTACCTTATTCATCTAGTAATATTTGTTATCTCTACCAAAATAATCAATGTTTTTTTTTGAAATAATCCGCGAACCATCCTTAATAATTAACTGTAAAAAATTATAATTGTAGATCTAAAGCTTACTTAAATATAAACTATCATCTAACTATTTAAACCAACCAATTTAGAAAATTAAAGAAACGTAAAATATCAAGTAATTTCTAAATAACCACTCCAACTCAAACAAAGATCAAGATTTAAATTTTTAATCTTCCAATAGACTAAACACAAAATATTTATTATAACGAATACAAATAAACGAATAATTTGAAAATGAGTATAGTACAAAATGAAATTCTGAATCAATTGTAAAATCTAATATTATAAGAAATACCTACTATTATCTAATTCATAAGCGAATATGTCTATTATAAATTAAATATTTTTTATTAATAATTAAATATTATAAATTAAATATCGGTTTTACACGCACAAAAATATTTTTTTCGTTAAATGAAATGCTCTTGTAAAGTTTTAAAATATTGAAAATCTTATATATTTAAAAATGCTTACTTTTATTTATCGAATACTACAGATACAAACACATCAAAGGATATTTCATACATTTTCCCTTAAAAGTATATATATATATATATATATATGTGTGTGTGTGTGTGTGTGTGTGTGTGTAATACAATTACATATTTGAAGCATAATTTCAAAATAAGTTATTTTGTTTATGCTTGGATACACACAAATACATTTTTCTTTGCTTAGAAACAAAACCTACAAACGTTCTATATCTCCATTTTCCAATAGAATAACCCTTTGTACTTTAGTTTTTTTCAACTCTAAATTATAAATTTTGCATCTTTTTTCTTAAAAACGTTTCACATGAATTAGTTTCAAAAACAAATCCTACCAACATATCCGAAAATGCGAAAAATAAAGAATGAGGAATTATAAAAGTGGAAAATAACTCTTGCTTATGAATTTTCACAGTAAAATATAGTAAATGCAAATTAATACAAGAAAATAGTTTGGTAATATCTTTTTTCATCTTCAATCGATAGGGAAATGATATTGATATATTTATTACAGATTTAATTACAAAATCAGAACAAACATATTTAAACCAGTTCATGTGTCTTAATATTCTCCAATATCCTGAACCACGTGTAAAGGTAATAAAAATTAATTTGTGAAATCCAAAGTCTTTGAATGAAGCTTCTGTTTTTTTTTTTTTTTTTTTTTTTTTTAAAAAAAAAATTATACTTATTTGTTGAAAGTTATTCTACAGATTTTGTGAGTTATTTGAAAGGTTCAATTTATTCACGCATACATGGAGTGCTAATCAACATATGGATTGTCTCTAGAACCTGCACCGCAATAAATTTTCGGTGTTTAAATTCACATATTATTTGTTTTATTTTACCATATCCGAAATTATTCAAAATGTTTTAATGTTAGTTTAAGTAGCATAGAGAAATAATTCTATGATAGTATTTATAAAAGGATATTTCATTAATATTGTCAAAATTTTTAAAATTATTGAAATGACATTATTTAAATTATAAACAATTTGTAAAATTATTATTTTTCGGTATAATTCAACCCAACTGATAAGAAACTGAATTAAAGTAGTCAGATCACTAAAACTAAAACCGAATCAATCAGAATTTCGAAAACAATTTGTATCTAATGTTTCTAAATTACATGACATTTTGAAATCTATTAGCTCTCTATTGTGCTCGTTAAATGAATTGGCATCGTGTACCCGAGAATGCTACATATAATGTAAGACATGTAATGGACGAGATGAGAAGGATCTGTTTTATCATTAAAGTTTGAATTTCACTATTAACTTTACAAACTGAAAAAAAAATTGACGTTTTCTTATAAGCAAAGTTTAATAATAAGAATAGCTTTTTAATTTTGATTCTGGAAAGAACTGCCTTAATTAATATGCCTTAAATTTTCCAAACTAATTTAAATAAATTCTGCTATACTTGTGAAAAAGCTCATTATCCAATTAAAGTCTTAAAAATAATTTAAAATAAAAAAAATACATAAGAGTTTAATTTTTCTATTATAAAACAGAATAATTATATTCTGTTTTGGTACTTTGTAATTAATTTCTATTTAGTGTCATTTGTTTATTTTATGCTTTTTAATATTTTTATATAATCTTTGTTGAAAAATTTCTAAATTCTTAAATTTTTAGATGCATTTTTCCTTATTCTAAATCTGATACATAGAAGACGATATTGCCACAATATTACGACGCCTTTATCCAGCTCTGAAGTCATATCTCAGTTTAATATATTAGTCAAAAACAACTCAACTCTTATTGAAGACATGCAAAAACCAAAACAGAATTCTTTATTTATTAACACAGTAGAATATTTCTAATGTCACTCTCTCTAGAATCCTAATCTAACTCTCAATCCTATTTTATAATTTAAATAGAAAAATTATCTTACCGGTTAACTCTTTTTTA
>BMAW01127075.1:186782-231498 GCA_019974015.1 Nephila pilipes | reverse complement strand
TTGTTGTACTTCGTTCGACATGCACAGAATTTCACATAAAGAGCATCACTTCGACAAAATCTTGCCAATCCTTCATCCTTCAATATTAAATTATTTGGTATTTTCCATTTCACTTTTACATAAATCTCACCAAATTAAACAATTGGTGACAATACACCAGTATTATACTTTAAAAACATATATTCCGTTTGGCGTCGGTCATGTCATTTTTTGGCGATAAAGGTCACCAAAAATAACATATAACTCGACTTGGATAAGCTCTTAACGGATGAAAATTACATTTTGAATAAGACTTCCGTAAAAATCAGTTCTTAGTGAGCGTCTACATCATAAAATAAAATTAACTCTGCTAAATTTCAAGTCAATCGGTTGTATAGTCTTAGAGATTTCGTGATGAGTCAGTCAGTGGTATTTCATATATAAATATATATATATATATATATATATATACATAATTATTCTCTCTTAATACTATCATTTGAATGAAATAAATCCTCTTATAAAGAGAAATTACCAGCTTTATTTTCTTTTAGTTCGCTTGATATCAATTTAGAAACTGTAGATGCTTTTAATTTTTCAATTTTGGTCTAATACTGTTTTCTTATATTTATGCTTTGACAGCTATCATGAAGTTTGAAAATAACGTCACAGAGTAATAAATATTTCTCTATGCAAATTTGAAGAGTAGAGAGCTGTTTCCCCGCCTCGATTCTTCCCTATCTCCCCATTCAAAACAAGAAAAAAAGAGATTAATTTAATCTCCGTCGTTCTTTTATATACAGTTTCTTGCCAGCTTTTCAGGGAGGGGTCCCTCCTGGGGCTAAGTGCCCTTCTGTGTTGTTCTAGTGCAGAAAGCTATCTAAACTAGGAAGAAACCGGCTTTTCATTTAAAATAGTCATTCTTCCCTTTCCTAACACTTTTTTTTACTCCTTTTCATGCCTTCTAATTTCAAAAAATCGTTTCTACTATTTCATTTTTTTTAAAATCGTATCACTTGATTTATAAAGATCGATAATGCTAGTGATATTCCAAATTTTTGTGTACGCTACTGATTAATTATATAAAATAAATTTTAATAATAAAATGTTCTATACAAAATTTTGCGAATTTGCCACAAAGTGCGCTTTTTTTTATAATTATTACTAAATTACTCAATTAAATGTTAGAATTAAAGTAAACGAAAAATATCGAAATTCACAATGAAATAAGCGATATTAAAATTAAAAGACAGTAAATTATTAGAATTGAGTTTTATTTTGTAAATTGGTAAAATCAAAACAAACGATAAATTATTAAATTGAATATATTATATCAACTACATGTAATTAAAATTAAAAGTATTCAATTATTAAATTGAGAATATATTTGCAAGCTAAATGTAATTAAATTGAAGCGAATGATTAAAGAATTGGAAGAGAAGTGATTTCCATTGCATATGTGATCTAGTTCATAAAGTTGACCCAACTAAAACAATAGCCCCTGGGTGGCTAAAAAGCTGAAACCTGGTCAGAACAAATTGCTTAATGAGGTTGCTCTATTATCGAGCTGGTTGTATTAACTGAAATAATTATTTGATTTTGTTGATAATATTGTACCCAATTCTAATTGCCCCAATAGGAAGAAAAATTTATACCAAGGCATTTGCTTTTATGAAGAGTTGGATTTTTTGTAACCAAAAGACACAGATTGTATTATATATTTATTTTAAATTTCTTAGCTCTCTGTTGCTTTTAAGGTGAGAATTAATAAAAATAAAAGCAAATTTTATATTTTCTATATATATATATATACACACTTTTCATTACTTTTTTTTTACAAGATTTTATTTGGATTACTCTCATATTGAAAAAGTCTTAAAATCTGTTACCTTAATTCAATTTTTTGTTTTTAATGAAACAATTATCTATAACAGAGATATTCAACTTTTTTACACTTTGGGAACCCTTTGAGCTTACCGTTTTTTCTTGAAGGAACCTCTTGATCAAAGTGTTGGAAAAATAGAATATCAAAGCTTTATCTCTCAAATTAACAAAATTAATTACTGCGTTTTTTTTTTTTCATCACAACACAAAAGGTAATGAAAAGATAACTAATGGGTTTTGTTTTGTTTTTAAAATATATTCTATCAACAAATTAAAGAAACGAAAACAATATTTTTAAATTAAAACAAATTCATAAAGAAAAATTTTTTTTTTAACGACTTGGCTATGATTATTTTTTTATTTCAAAGTGTTATAACACTTACAATAATTGATGAAATCTGCAACCTGTTCAGCAACCAATCTGTTTCTACATTTATTTTGTCGCAGCGTATAAGAGAAAACATTTTTTTCACATACATAGGTTAAACAAATGTTAGATGTTTAAGAACTCTTTTGTGAATTTCATAGCAATATATATATATATATTATATGAAAAAAGTCATTATGCTAATCTGTTAGAATTTCAAATTCTAAACAAATATGGATATGTACTCACTTGATATTTTCAGAACACTCTTTTAATTCAACTTTTATTTAGTGTTAGATTCTTGTTTTTTATTGTTACAAAATTTAATGTGGAAATAAGTTATTAAGAAAATAAAAATTTGTTACCCTTGTATAAGACTTAATGTATGAAAATGTTTGAGGAAGTTAAATAAAATATTGAACACAAATTATTCAGTTATATTTTTTTACAATCAAAGAGCTAACATGGTATTTTTTAGATACTGAAATCTCAAGTTATCAGATTTAATCAAGCAATGATAATTTGATCTCTAGTATCTCATTTTTATATAAAACCATTTAATCCAGTTTGATTCGAGCCAACAAAATAAACATTCTTTCTATCTTTTTGTTGAATCAGTAAGTTGTATTAGCTAACATGTACTATTGGCTCACCTGTTTACATTAAACATGGAGAAATATTTGTGTATCTTCAAAAAAAAAAAAAAAAAAAAAACCTTGTTAGTATTGAAGAGTTTGAAAAGACTACAAATTATGTTTTAAACTGAATAGGTTTTTAAAGGTAATCACCAATAACTTTTTCATATTTTTTTGAAAAAAAAATGCCTTATAAATTTATTGACTGTAATTTGTTTATCCATTTTCAAGGCTAATAGTTACCTCCTAGAGATTTTTTAAATAAATTCTCTTAATTTTTTTTTTTGAGCTTATATATGTATAAAACTAATTTTATATCATAACAAACTATCAGAAAATGAAGAATAATGTAAAATGTACACTTTGTTCTCATTTTTCTCACTGAAAAAAAAGTATTTCGATAATAAATTTCTGCGAAATATATATACACCGCTATTACAAACTTGCAGTACCTGCTCTCAGCAATATTTTTTTCTGTTGATACCCTGTTTATAAACATTTTCAACTTTTTTTGCACTAACTAAAGTGGATTGTTGACAGTTTGGATTTATATTGCAATCCTTGTACATAATATATAGAAACCTTGGATAAAAACTGTTCCTGTAAGATATAAATGCTGAAGATTCGTTCGCCAACCTGATTGCGGTGTAAAAACGAATGATATAAATTTTTTTTACAAATGTGAATTTAAACTGAGTTAATTAACTTATGGCTATAACAAAGTGCTTTTAACTAATTATTTTTAAAATCTTTTTTCTCTTATAAAACTAAAAAAAAAAAAAAAAAATTAATTAATACATGCTATTCATTATTTTTTTTATAATGAATTTATATGGACTTTTTCATACCAATTCTGTATGAGTAATTAAACAATCATTCAAAAATTAAACTGCAAGTAAAATTTTGGAAATGTTAAAAAAAAAAATTCTTTGCAAAGAACAGATTTAACCCTGCCTTTTTTTTTTTTAAAAAAATATTATCAAATTACTCAAATACGGGGTTGCTATTTAGCATATTTCTGGCCTTGGCAACAGTAAGTGTTGCTAGGCGACCATGATTTTAATCGAAGTTTGATATTTTAAACATAAAATTTAAACAAACGATTTACCATTCTCTTTATTTGTGTTGTTGACAGTAAATTGAAGTTCTTCTCTGTCAAAAATGAGTGAATCGTGAACATTTCCGTGCCATTATTTTTCACAACTTTCGACGTGGATTGTCAAGACAAAGTGCTTCGATGAACTTAATTCTTTATACAGCGATAAAGCGCCATCCTATAGCACTGTAAAAAATTGGTATAACGAATTTAATCGTGGTCGATGTTCGATCCAGGACGAATCCCGTGCAGGTCGTCCAAAATCCGTTGTTGTGCCAGAAAAGATCAATGCTGTGCGTGAACTGATAAAGCAAGATCGTCATGTGACATACCGTGAGATAGAGGCGTCTTTGGACATTAGTATGACTAGCATCAATAAAATATTGCATGAACATTTGAGCGTAAAAAAAATTTGTTCGCGTTGGATCCCGCATAATCTGACAAACGCTCAAAAAAAGGCTCGTGTCGATTGGTGCAAGGAAATGTTGGAAAAATACATTCAAGGTACATCAAAGGCTGTGTATAACATCTACACAGGTGACGAATCATGGATCTATGCATATGAGCCGGAAACAAAACAGCAATCAACTGTATGGGTCTTCCAAGATGAGGCAAAACCAACAAAAGTTGTTCGAGGAAGAAGCACATCGAAACAAATGATTGCCTGTTTCTTCGGCATTAACGGTCATGTGGCAACAGTGGCGTTAGAGCAACGCAGGACGGTCAATTCTGAATGGTACACGACCATTTGTTTGCCAGAAGTCATCGGAGAAATTCGAAAAAAGCAGAAGAACAGGCGAATCATTCTTCATCATGACAATGCGAGCTCTCACACATCGACTCAAACAAAGGCATTTCTGACGGAGCGAAAGATCGAACTGATGGGTCATCCGCCGTACAGCCCTGATTTGGCACCCAATGACTTCTTCTTATTCCCACACATCAAAAATAAATTACGTGGACAACGATTTTCGACCCTCGAAGAAGCGGTTGATGCATTCAAAACGCATGTTTTGGAGTTACCTCAATCGGACTGGAAAAAGTGCTTTGAAAATTGGTTCAAACGCATGCAAAAGTGTATTGATCATCATGGAGAATATTTTGAAAAACAATAAAACCAATTTCGATCCTACATATTTGTTTTTTCATTATTAGGACAGAAATATAAATAGCAACCCTCGTATAAGAATTAAAGTAAACGATAAAAGATCGAGAAATGGACAATAGTAAACTTTTCCGATATTGAAATTAAAGGAAACGATTAATTATTACGCTTACAGAACTCTTCCGATGCATTTTTATGTATTTTCCTCCATTCTTTATTATTAAACTAAACATTCATATACATCAAATAAAAAACTCAGTAAATTTATCAAAAAATTGTGTTTCATGTACATAGAGCATTCAAGAATAAATATAGTTAATGTTTTAAATAATTATCGCAAATATGTGATCATAAATGTATTATTTACTTCAAACGTATTGCAACGAATATAAATATTTACTCCATTGCAACAAATAAGAATCTTTTATATTTTTATTTTTCTTAGGAAAACCAAAAGTGAAATAAAAATAATTAATATTCCATATTTTATAGTTAATTTATACACAAAACTATGCTAATTTCTTTATCATTATTTTCTCAGTTTTATTCAGAATAGTTACAAAAAGAGAAATGAAATAAGAAATAGTTTTCAGAACCAAAAAAATGCAACACAAATTTAATAATTCGATATAAAAACCAACGTTTTTAAAAACAACGTTTTTATATGGTGGCAAAGTTTATTAAAGAAAATTATTGAAATATTAGTTAAAACTGTTGGTTATTTTTAACTTTAAAATTTACTAATAAAGAGATATTTGTGAGCGTATTAAAAAATTCATAATACTCATAAAATCAAAACATGCATTTGAAAATTTGTAAGTCATTTTATTAAAAAAAAAATGGGAACCAGAATTCAGAAAAAATTATTGTGATAAGACATGGTGCCAAATATTGGAAACTTTCTTTCTTGCGAATGATTACTGTCTAAAAGTCAGCAACCCTTACTATCTCGGAGATAGTAAAGGGGAGATAGTATCTCCCCTTTGTGAGTACAATAGTTTTACGAGGCCTCATGTGGTGTGGGGAGTGCCCGGTGTTCCCAGAGGGGGAAAGAAATTTTTTCCTCAATCCTAAAAGCGCCGAGAGGAAAGAATGTTTTGATTTATTAAAATTATTGAAATATTAGTTAAAACTTCTCGCAAACGTCTATATATTGCATTGTTAGGCCAGTACGAACGATTCCCAAAATTTCAAAGCTCTAGCTTGATGGGAAGTTGGTTAAATTAACGATCGAAAATTTGATGACACACACACCAAGTGAAATTCAGAAAAACGGTGTAAAAACAATAATTTTATTGGTATCATACCCAATCACAAAATAAAAAATTACTGTTAAATAAATTTAAAAAAATATTTTCAGGTATATATAATTATAGATAAATACATACACAACATAAACTTAACGATAAAATCAATTTTCACCATGAATTTTCTAAATCTCAATTTTTAATTTTTCTCACACATTCAACACGAAACTTTATTTTTAATTCCTCTAAATCCAATTATTCAATAAACAAAACGCAGTTCTGGGATGGAAAAAAGCCGACGTGATGTCAAAAAGTGTGCTCCCGGATATGGAGATTTAGGGCCGAAAAGCTCAGGTGCTCCAGAATCATCTTGTCAACCATAAATGCATTTATATATATATATTAAAAATAGATCCATACATAAAAATAAAGCAAGTTATTTAGCTAATAAAGTATGTAGTTTCCTTTTCTTTGTTTCAACTTTTTTAAAATATCAGATCGCGGTAGCCTAGTGCTCATGGCTTCGGATTCGTGGCAGGCGGTTTTCGTTCAGTCACGGGTTCGATCCTTGGTTGCTGAAGACCCGCCGTGTAGCCGGGGCTGATGCACGCTTTATCTGTCGAGGCCCAAATTCTGCCCGTTGACATGGTGTGGAAGTTAGGAGAGGAGACATGGTAGCTCAGGAGTTATACTCGTCACTTGACCGAAGCTCAAAATTACAAGGTATATCGCCAATAGCCCTCGTGTTGCTTCTAGTGCGACGATTATAAAAATTAAACTAAAGTTTTTTAAAATTTCATTTCCCCCCTACAGTAGTTATTTAATAATGCATTTGTAGAAGTGTGGATGGTATGCTTTAAAACTAGCTCAGATGAATGATTATTGTTGCAAGATTCATCACACAAAAAAAAATCATTTTAATTTATCAAGCTAATGGATATTTCTGTGGCAATTTGACGTTGATTATTTTGTGTGAGGAACATATTTTCATAATCTTTTGAAAGAAGTTTCTGAACTGTTAAATAATTGTAGAGTACTGCTGTGACAACATTTGGGGTAGGACACAATAAATTTCCTTTGTCTATATTACGTATTAAAGCATAATTAGAATTTAGTTCAAAATTTTTATTGAAAATAAGTAATTTGGAACAAAGGTCACATTTTAACCTTTTAAATGCCACTCTTGCATAAATACCAGCTAAATATGTTAAAACAGGTAGATAAGATTCATCATCGCAAAAATCTTTTTCAGATAGTGTTATATTAAAATCATGTAATTTTGAAGACTCTAAATGACTTGAATTGCATGAATATTCTAAATCTATGTCTTTCAACTTGAGATGCCCATAAGTGTTCGAAATTAAAGTTAAAGCTGAAAAGAATTGCATTCTTAGTTTAGCTTCCCCTTCATAAAGCTGTCGAATTGATATTAAATATTGAGAACCTGAAAGTGTCCTATATTTCCCAAAACGACTTTCCAATGCATGTGTTTGGATTTTCCCGGGAAGAAAATACTGAAATTTTAATTCACTAATACAATATTTTGACATTTCAAGTAAAGCATATGTTGTATGAATAAAAACAAAATGTGTTTCTTTAGTTAGGATTCCAGTAGTACAATTTTTTTCCTTCCACGAATCTAACTATAACAAAATTTTATATAAGAATTCACACCTTTTGTTATCTGGTGATTAAGTAATCGGTTGTTGAAGAGGATCACGCAAATGTTGTCCCTTTAAAGGTGTTTTAACATTAACAATTTTCCACCATGTATAAATCAAAGAAATAATATTTGATGTTGTTTCATAACTTATTAGTTTATGTTGCTCTCCTGATTGTTGAAGCCCCTGAATAACAAAGTTATTAAATATCCTTAGCACAAGTTTCACATTTTGTTTTTCAAGATTTGATGGACATAAAGTTAACCATAAGCAAACTTTACTTAATTATTGCTTTCCATGTCATAAAAGTCGCTTAAATGTAGAGAAATTTGCTTCTAATAATGGAAATTTATTATGATCTTCAAAATCTGAAAAATAAAAACATTGTCCTGCATTTTTTGATTAATCCAATTGTTACGGATACACTTAAAAATGTGTACTGAATCAATAGCAAAAAAATAAAGGTTAGAAGGATGTGGATATGCAATGCTCAATTTGGGAGGAACAGAAAAGTTGGACATTGCTCTTTGATTTATAGGAAGTATTGTCAGAAACAACGCCTATAACTTTGAATCCTCTACTATTAAGTTCCATGATAGTTTTTTAATAACAGCAAAAAGTTTCTCTCCATCGATTTTTTTCTCCGAAGTTATATGAATACTTCTTTAAAAGAAGAAAAAAAAGACCCTGAATCATGAAAAAGTGATGAAATAGCCCCTTGTTCACTATTATATGCCATCCCAAGAATATCCCCCCCCCCCCGAAATCGAAATATGGTTTTAAATGAATTTCATCAAGCATCAGTATGACAGTTTTGCAAACAGATTTTAGGCTGGTTACTTTTTTTTTCATGTATGCTAGAAAGTTTTCATTTGATTGTTAGTTTTAAAAGAACAAAGTTTTTGTATATTTCTGGGATGTGGAATATTGAGATATCCTGAATTTCTTAAAAATTTATAGGCATGAGGAGATATTGATTGTTATATTTTATTTAACTATTTTTATTCAAGAAACTGACATGAAGAAAAAGAAACGAATATATTTTCAAATGTTTCATCGAACTACCTATAGTTAAAAGTTATTTGCCGAATTTTACGTTTCTTGCTTTAAGTTGTATTTTAAATGACTTTTATAGTTATGCATTTAAGTTTAATAGTGAATTTTATATTTAGATAGTAGTTATTTAAAAATATTTTTAAAAAAGAAGTTGCGTACTATAGTTTCGAGAAAATTTCCTATTATGAAAAAGTCGGAAAATGCAACATACTCAGAACTTTAGAAGTAAAATATGCAGCGAAAGTATACTCAAAAATTTTCTTTTTTCTTCGAATGATTTTATATATATCAATGTAGTTTTCCAGCATTTAAAGATTCAAATAAATTTATAAAAGCTCATTTTCCAAATATTCTCTCTCTCTCTCTATATATATATATATATTGCTATATTCGATTTTAATTTTTCAATTTTGGAGTTGTAACATTGATATATAAATTGTCATTATACAATAATTCTTAAAATATTTTTTTTTTACATTTTATAAAAGAATACAAATAAGTATTGTTAATAGCTCGAAAAATTAAATACATGTATCTGCATAATTCATTCATTTTTAGAATTACCGGTACAAATAAACTGCTAAATAAGAGTAACAATTCATACTTTAAAATTTTTTTTAGCTAAATTTTGAACAGGAAATGATGCATTGGATTTTTCTAGGACTCGCTTCATTCAAGTACAACTTTTAACCTTATTGAAAAAACTTCTTCCTTTTTTGAGTGTTGTTGTTTGAGCATTACTAAAAAAATTGTTTTTGTGCTTTGATAAAGAGTGTTTTCCGTAAAAATTATAGCTTTGATAAATATCTAATGTATCAGAAATAGAATGTAAGGAAATTTCAAAATGAAGACGAGTCTAATACTGTTTCAAAATATATTCCCAACTTCTTTGAATTGTTTGTTAATGCAATATTAAGAAATTAATATTTTCTGGTCCCTTTTGTATAAAAAAAAGTGACATTTGTGAGTAAAATAAGTTAGGACCAAAATGTTCCTAAATTTGAATAATACAACATAACATAATTTTTAGTAAAATGCATGTTTATAAAAATCCTAAAATCTGTATTAATTCCAGTAAATGGTAAAACTTTTGTTTTATGAATTGCTTGTCAGTGTTCCAGACAACTCTATGTATTATTTTGAAAAGAACTGATATCTTTGGTGGTTAAATTTGCTATTTTCGTGCATTCCACAGAACAATATTTTATTATTTTCATAACTTTTTTGTTTAAGTAGATTCAACTGATTAATTTAATTTCGGTTATGTGTTGTGATACAATAACTTTTTTTTCTTTCCATTTCTAGTGGGAACTATTAATTTTGATTAAAAAAAATATCGAGTGCCTCTGTCGAAGAGAACAATGCAGAGAATAAATTTTTTATACATTAAAAAAGTTAATCTATTAACATTTATTACAAAACTGCTAAAATTGAATACTACTGTATGGGTACTTAGAGAAAAAAAAATTTTACTCTCTTCATTTTACTCGAAAACCGAACCTTTTAGAAACTTCAATAAACAACTGTTTAAAGTTAAAGGATGTCGCATCAGAATATAATAAGGGATTTCAAAATAAATGGTGTGATATCTTTTTAAATACGAGTTGAAAATTTAGTTGAGTGTGTATGAAGACCAATTAATCATGCAGATGATCATATTGAATGAGATACATCAATATTAACTATTTATAATGTTATAATTTACGTTAAATACTTACCATAATTATTACAAAGAAATATGGTTAGTTCCTATTTTGACACATGATTTATTTTGTAATTTTTGTCGAAAATGCCTTCCGAAAAAAAATAAAATCTAATTCATTCAATTTCTTTAGGCTGCTTCAATTGTTAAAATTTATAAACCAACATGCGAATATAATTTCTGTTGATATACATAGATAATGAACAGAAATCTGTGTAAAAAATCAGGCCGTGTAGTTTGACTCAAGCATCATTTGCTTTGGATTTAATAGCTATCCAAAAAGAAGTTATACAACAACTATTAATTTTCTTTTCAGATAAAATACAAAACAGTGCAACTTGAAAAGGTACTTTGTATTTTAAGGTATATATGCATGAGCATAAGTATATTCTTGTTCATTGAGATTATATAAATTGTTTCTTTTATATTAGTAAAATGCTTTCTTTCCATTTAAAATATTTTACGGTTGAAAAACTTTTGTTAAATTCTGTAATTCATATATTTCCTGTATAAAATTATAAATAAGGCAGAAGCTGAAAGTTCTTACCATTTTAATTTGTGAATTTCTTAGCTTTAAAAAAAAAGGACTTGTTTAGCATTAGGTATAACTCATTTTATTTCAAATAATCAAAAACTATAATACTGGCGATAAGTAATTAAATCCATTTATAAAATCTTTTATATTGTATTAAATTAAATCTTGAATTAACATTTAAGAGTACGAACTGATGAAATATGACTGTGTGATTTACTTTACAAAAACAGATATGACTTACTTATGGAAAAAAAAAGTAAGAATATGCATGTAAACAACAATAATAATCACACTTAGATAAGTGATATAGATTTGGAAGCATCTTTTTTGTTGTTTTGCAAGTTAACGTAATGTTAATAATGAATTGAGTGGAAAAAAGACATTTAACTGCATGTATAATTAGAAAGTGGCTAAAATTCATTACCTGACCTAAAATTCGAGTACAAGATACATTTAATTTTCGAATATTTGGAAATTTAATACAAAAAAAAAAAAAAAAACCTTTTACTACCTTTTGTAATACGTATTTTGGTAAAGTCCTAATTTAGTGTACTTCTTGGAGCGATTTTAAAAACGCGCCAAAAATGCCAAATTCTCAAAGTTGGAATCGAGATGTTTTTTTCTCCAACGGACAAAACGCCATATTAACAGTGAAATATAGAAAAAACATCAGCCGAAGAGGTAGAAATGCTAAAAAACGGGTGAAATTTTATCCGAAAGACAAAAAAGGTATTAAATCAGCGTTTTGTGGCAAACATTAAAATAATAAATTGGGTAGATCTTAATTTTACTTAAAACAATAAAACTTAAATATATTTATCTAAGATTGTATAAAATATATTTAAAATAAATATAAGATTTTTTTCAATAAATAAACTTATATATAACATAACTACGAAATGTTGAAAAAAGGTAAAAAAATACGGTGAAATTATGACCGAAAGACAAAAAAAACGTAGTAAATCAGCATTTGTGGAAGACATAAAAATATTATTAAAAAACGTGAAAAAAGCACTAACCTTATGATGGAGGAATGTCTGTGATCAGGCGAATAAACTGTGACGATCGCGCGAAGGAAATCTCTAAACGTATCATCATTCACAATGCTTTCTTCGGCGTTAATTAAATTAGTAATAATTAAATAAATTATAAAGCAATATAATTAAGTTATATAACTAATCAATTAAAAAATTATATAATTAAGTAGTATAACTAATAAATAATATAAATAAGAAATATAATATATAGATGTATAGAATTAGAATAAATCAAATATAAATAGTATAATTTAATAAAAATAAGAATTAAAATTTAAATATATATAGTATAATATAATATAAATAAGAATTAAAATTTATATATATATAGTATAATGTAATATAAATAAGAATTAGAATATATAGAAATAGAAAAAAAAATCAATCGTCAAAATAGAAACGAGATCCCCTTTCATAGTAGGGTTACCACAAAAACAAGATTTTTTGGATTGGTTACCAAATTAGCAATTTATCGCCTTTTTTATTTTTTTCCAGCTGCCAAGAAGTACGCTAATTTAAGATCCACCATTTCAATCGATTCTTGGAGCATATTTCTTTATTATTCAGAACTATTCATATTGGCCATAAAATATAAATATATTTAAAAAAAATTTTCAACATGAATTACAATAATTAAAAAATTATTTTTGAAGCGAAAGCAATGGTTAACATTTCTCAAATCCAATATTTTACTTATTTCTTAAGAAAGGAAATTTATTAGTTTGACAGTTGTCCTCAAAACTATCACATGTTCAATACAGTAATGATCAAAACAAGTTATAGATTAAAATTAAAGAATATCTTTAAATATTTATTAACAATAAATTTAAAATTAAGTAATTGAACTTCGTGTTTTGTAAGAAACACAAAATTTACTACATAAACAAGCTTTTCAGATTATTACTTTTATAACGCTTTTGGTTCTAAATCCTATTACTTAACATTGCCTGCATTTAAATAAAAATACAAAGATTTATTTATTTGAAATATACCAGCAACATGTATTTATATTTATGATTAAAAAAGTGCTAATTTTTGTGAGTAATCCAATACCCGTAATAATAAGTATCCTAGCGTTCAGTGGGACGCGGTTCACATCCAGACAAGAAATGAAATATTTGGCATCGTATTCATAAGAGTCGTCGATTTTGGCGAGAGAAATTTTTGGCTATGTAACCCTGTAAACTGCTATCCCCCTCGTTGCTTTCCCTTTCTTCTGCTATCCCCTCTTTTCCTCGCGCAGATGCTCCAGTACCCGTAGAGCTTTCAACAGCTTCAACAACAGCTTCCAGCATCCATCTAGCATCATCTTGTCAACCATTTCGATTAGCAGTTGCGGTGAATGGGAGATGTAAGCAGTCCTTCAGCTGAAGTAAATATCAAAGGAACTGCATTTTTTTTTTTTAATTCCTTTTATTTTCGAAGTAAGTTATGACATTTCTAATTTGTTTTTGAACGAAATGGCTCTTAAATGCACGTTGTTTAATATGGCAAGGTCTTTAACGAAGTTTTTTTTTTGACCTGTTGAATTGGCAAACATGTTGAAATTATTTTTTTTTTTCCAATTTCTTGTGCAGTTATTAAATTTTTCCAGCTGTTTCAATTACGTTAAGTGCGAAAATTTGATTTCTAACGTGATATAAACTTAAACATTTTTAATATTTTCAATTTTTAAAAATTTTATCTGAAGAGAGTGCTGAAAGTGAATACAAATTCCTTTCATTTGTGTTATTTTAGAATAAAAATATGTTAACGTAATTTTAATATTTTTTTTATTTCTTTCATACGAATTGTTTCTTTCTGAAAAATTACGGCGCAGCATGGCTTGCTTTAGCTCTTGTGCCTTAAAACTCCTCTGTTACTCATTCTCAGAAATTAGTTAGATCCTAGTTACTTTTAAAAATTCAAGTGTAAAAATTGTTATGTCTGTTTAACAAATTTGAAGTTTTTTTTTTAAATAAATGTATTACTCTTGATTTATTTAATTTTCCCAGTCGCCAAGAAGTACGCTAAATTAAGATCCCCCTGTTAATTTCTCTGTTTGTTTGAACTGGGTATTCATTATAGTTCAATAATAAATGTCTTATGGTTTATTTGAATAATGCAAAAAATTGATTCCGTAAAAGGGCAATTTTGATTTTTTTTTCATTCAGCTGGTCAAATCATTAGTTGTAGTTTAAAGAATTGGAATCACAAAACACTTACTTAAATGATAAAAATATAATTAATATCTTTGAGAATTCTATATAGAAGTACATGAATATTATATGCATTTACAGTACATTATTATATGCGTACACCTGAATATTATATGCATTTCCTACTGCAATACTTTTTCTTGGTGATTTAAGTAAGGTGAGTAATGAGCCTTATAGGTGGCTGCACTTGAATTTCAACCATGAGTATTCTCATAAATGGCAGTGAACATATTAAGAGAGTCAACATTTTGTTTGTTTGTATAATCAAGCCTTGAAAAGCAATAAGCACTTCAATGTTTAAATTATATCATTTAATCAGATGATATCTGCAGTTTTATCACTTTTGTTTGAATAATTTATGTAATTAACAAAGGATTTCTTCTATTTTTTGAACTTTTAGGAAGAGGAAGAAGCTTGAACTGAGTGGAAATGATGTTTGGAGATTCACTTGAAGTAGATGTAAATAACGGTGCTTCTACTAGTGCTGATCCTTTACCATTGAATCCGGATATAAATCGTAGTAAAATTTGGATTCCAGCACAAGTGTTGCCCAATCGTCAAGAAACTATGAACTTAAATAAGGTATTTAAATTTATTAGATTTTATTTATTGTTCAGTATAGTATAGTGGCCGCAGTAGCTTAGTGGGCATGGCAGCAGAGTCACAGTCGGCAACTTTTGTCGAGCCTTGATGCCTCTAAAGATCCACTGTGTAGCTGTGGCTGATGCATGTTAAATCTGTTGAGGCCCAAAGTCCACCTGTTGGTGTAATGTGGAAGTTAGGAGAGGGAATGTCAGCTCAGGTGTCATGCTTGTCACTTGACCAAGGTTCAAAATTATGAGGTCCGTCTCCAATAGCCCTTGTGTTGCTTCTAGTGTAACGTTAAAAAACCCAACCAACCAACCAACTGCTTATTATAATTTTTATTTAACTGTTACATAGGATAAATATATTTTTCTAAGTTGTTGTATATATCACTTATTAGTGCTATGGACTTTTTGATTTCTAATTAAATAAAAGTATGTCCAAAATAGGGGTGCTCAACCATTACTGTTTGTCTGGGCCACATTAACTAGTGACAAGGAAAATAAAATGGATATTACAGATGTGGAATGAAAAATCAGTAGTGTCAATATATTTCAATAATTTAAACTTCATTAATTCTTTTTTTTTTTTTTTTTTTTTGTTAACAGAGCAGCTTCAAATTGAGATTTGTGTTATTACCTTTGAGACTTATTTTTTGTTTGGTTCAATGAAAGTAATTGTAATGCACAGGTTTTTCTCAAGTTGCTAATCTGATATTTTGCTTCTAGTTTGATTCTCCATGTGTTTCATTCTTGAGAATAATTATATATTTCCAAATAGAGCTATGATTAACAAGAAATGATTGTGAAGGAGAGGGGTAATATTTATCTTTGGGGAAATATTGTATAGAAGTCCAGCACTAAGTTTTCTTTCAATTGAATAGATAGCGATTCTATACAATCCATCTGATAATTGGTATGTATCTAAGGTGAGCAAATAAGGCTGTCAGAATCGCATGCAGCTTTTTGTAGAGTTTAGTTTAGCTCTCATTCAAAATTTAAATAAGTTTTTTAAATTATTTCACCACTTTTTCTCTGGATCTTGTTAAACTGACTAAGTAATTAATATTTTCTCACTGCTGGCACCATTGGCAGATTTGTACAATACTGCACTAATTTTTAAGTAGAATAGCTGTGATTTTGTGGGTGGTGATGTAATTCAGTGATAGTTTTTCCTATCATCTATCCTATTTTAAACTTTTTCAAAAAATCTGATCAATATACTTTTTTAATTAAACAATTTAAACTTGTTTATGCAATACATTTTTTTTTCTGTATCAGATCAAATATCATTTCTTTGTTTCTCCTTCAGGGACTTACTTTTTGTAAGTAAGCACATGATCCCTAGGTATCCTATTGATTTTTTCCTTTCCCAAGGGACTATGTCCTCAGTAAAAACACTGGTGATGTGCACCTAAGATATCCTAGCAATCCTTTCTGTTTTCAACTCTCCTTGTAAATCATTCCTTTTCCCACCCTTTTTTTCCTGTCTAAATTACAGTTGAAACAAATGTTTGGCACATCTTAGCCAGATTTGGTTCTTGTGCCATAAACCCTAACTCTCTCTCTATTTCGTTTCAGTTACAGTATCTTGAATTAAATTTTAAAAATTTTTTGTTAATAGTTACTTGAAAAAAAATTTCTTTTTTTTAAAAAGATATATAAGAACTAGAAAAAATTTCAAGAAGAGGGGAGTTGAAAGTTTTGCTTTTATTGGAGATAATGGGAAGCCATGTCTTATTCGTAAATTATCCGTTCAATTCAAATTTGTGCCCAGAGAAACAGCTTTCTGTACAATCTGGTATTATAAGTATCTTTTAGTCATGAAGATACAGAGCAAACAATGCTAGTTTTTTTTATGGCCTATCCTATTTATGGAGAAGGAGGATTTATTAAAAGAAACTTGGAAAAAGTAATTCAAGTTTTGGATCTAGGTTATATAAAACTACATAAATTGAGCATATAGTTTCCTATATCATTGCGTGATACTAAGCGTTGTGTTGGTACAAATGTTGGAAATAATTGCCCATATAATTTGAAAAATTGTACTGTATTTAGCTTAACTCTTGGAGAGTCTACAGATATTCAGGATGTTTCACAATAAGTTGCTTTTTACCACCATGTATGTACAGATGTAAATGTGGAAAAGAAATGTTATATCTAGTTTCTCTTATCAAAACAACTTGGTATCTATGTTAGGCATGCACTTGATGAAATAATGAAGAGGTTTTTAAAACCACACACACATATATATATATATAAGTTATCAATACACCTTATGTATAAATATCTTATAACTGCTCAATTTCCTTTCGCAATAACCTGATAAGTGTTGCTATAAACAAAGCGCCTATAATGATAGGGCCAGACCAATATCAGATTGGTCTCTTGAACAATGATCCTAAAATTCCACATTGCTTCCCCTTCTCTGTATAATTCACCATAAGCATCTCGTAGCAAAGTACTTCACATGTGAAAATTTGTTGCAGATTGTTAAGCAAACTATAAATTTAAATAGGATGAATGTATATTGAAACGCATCATTAATTTAAAAACTTTTTAGATTTCAAGGTGAATGATGATACAGATAAATCGTGCTTTGTGAATTATGCCAATGGTATGCTGTAAGATTTCTCTCAACCTCAGTGCTTTTAGCCATTTTGTAAAATTCCTAAATAGTATCATAATAATTACGAAAGAAAAGGTGGGAGGAAATACTCAAAATTAAAAACTGAAATTTAGCAATCTGACTTATATTCCTTGCAGACATGATAAAACATTTGCGAACTTTCATTTGGCTTTAGAAGTTTATGAGAAAACATTGATTTATCGCAAACTGTGTTGTAATTCTGAAGCTTTAAATTTCAACTTTTTGGATATGATCTTAGCAAAAATATTTTTCATTTTTCAAGGGTAAATACGAAGAAAAATTAGAAGAATTGCAAGTAGATTTCAAATATTAGTTTGATTTTTTCAAAAATATCAAATCTTTGTTTACATATTTTAGGGACTTGTTTATTTGT
Source organism: Nephila pilipes (assembly GCA_019974015.1). Lineage (NCBI taxonomy): Eukaryota > Metazoa > Arthropoda > Arachnida > Araneae > Nephilidae > Nephila > Nephila pilipes. The sequence continues at coordinate 213,389 of BMAW01127075.1, read as the reverse complement.
GATATAGTTGAAGATCGATTTCTGAAATAATACTTGTTGAAAATTTGGCTTCGGAATAATAGTTGTTAGAAATAACACAGAGGATTAGGCATGGCAAATCTAGTGCATGTCTACTTCTTTAATTTCATTTTGGAAACTTATGCCAGAATCAAAATATGTGTACTTAAAGAAAGCTGCTTTTTTCATCCAATTTCAATCTCTACTATTATTTATTAATTTGTATTTTTGTAATTTACATTGAAGTCAAAATATTGTTCACAGTTGACTGATCATCTTGCAAAATTTAGTGAACAATTTCATCAAATTTCAAAGATTTAACTGAAGATCTACATAAAATGTTGTACTGTTTTATTAATGTGTTTTTTACTATTACAATTTTAAAATTATTTTGTATTTCTCTTAATTATAGTTTTTTATGTATGCATACTTTATGCAGCGCTTGAGACTTAATGTAATTATATTAAATTCAATTTGAAATTTTGTTTTTTATAATATGTGATATGAAATTTTGTTTTTAATTATATGTGTAACTCTTTATAATATATGAAAACCCAAAATATTGCTCTCATTGATTTCATACGGGGCCACCCTTGGTGTTTAATATGAATTTTTGCACTGAAAAGTAAAAATAAGTGTGGTTTGAATCTCATTTATAAAATATTGTGGGGTTTGTTTTCTTGACAGTCTTGTATTTTGTTCTCAAATTTCTGTACAAAAAGTAAGGTTGCATAATCTCTCTGTTCACAGAACATTGTTTAGTTAAAGTGTTGAAATGCATAAAATTATTTTTGCTTTAATTTGTGATTGCTGTTTAATTTTTAACAATGTTATAGTTTGAAACATTTTACTGATCTGTTGGTTTTCACCTTGAAGATACATATTTCTTATTTTAAAAGGCTATCAAGTCTATTAAAATGGCTGAACCTACGAGCCAATTTTCTGTGTAGCATTTAGGCACAAATTTTGTTCTGGATTTTATAAACAATTTATTTCATTTTGCAAACTCCTACTTTTTTTCAAAATGTTATGTAATTACTTGAATAAACAACAATTTCAAATAAATATAATAGTAGGGGTGTTGTGAATATAACTATTCCAAGCTAAGGTTTATACAAGCCTGCTTTAGAAACTGGTTGTTCTGAACTTAGGTCTTAAAAGATTTAAAATAGGATATCAGAATTATAGAAACTGTCAGTTTTATTTTTCATTGACATTGGGTGGGTAACAACATGATAAGTCCTTGTAACTTTCAAAATATTCTTTCAAATTAAATACAGATACATTTCCTTCATATAAGAACATTAAACATGAAGTGACAGTTCTTAGGAACCCTAGTGTTCTGTTTCTTTCCGATGGGATTAGTCTTTGTCCTTTCTTGTCAACTAATTCTTATCTTTTTTCATTTTTATCTTATACAGGTTACAGATACTTTTTTCCAATTATTTACTTGATAATTTTGATTCATATTTCATCAGTGTTTTTGTTGTACTAAAATTTATTGTTTGTGTTTAATATTTCTGTTGTACTACAATTTCTTTGTTTTAAGTATCACTTTTTTTATTAATTCTGTTGGCTTGTTAATTCACATATTGCTCTATGTATGGTGTCCTGTAAGGAAGAAAGTGGTGTTTATGGAAACCTTTTGCATTTCCTTTGGGTTGTGTTTTACTGTAAAAAGATGTCAAGGATGATGCCTCTTCTGTCAATCAACTGGTGGTCCTTTTGTGATTTCTTCAGAGTTTACAAAGAGACACTTATGTAGGGTTAGACTTTTTGCATTTCCTTTGGTCCATTCTTTGCTTTAAGTGGATGGCTGGAGTAATCCCACTTCTGTCAATCAACTGGTGATCCATTTGTGATTTTTTTTTTTTCATTGTTCATGAAGTGACACTTCTGTAGAGTTAGTACTTCAGATAAGGATTGCATCAGATTTCTTGGTTGATCCTTACCTGATGCTGGACCTCAAGGGTTTACCTTCTTTAGGTAGGTAAGGGCATCAAAACCTTGTGGGTTCCTAGTGATCTTTTTCTTTCTTATGGGGATTGCTGTCTTTAGGAAACACAGTTGATGCGCCTCTGGCACACCATAGCGATCCTTCTTTATTTTTGACCCTCCCTGTCTGTCAATTTTTATTCTTTTTTCTACTTTTTCAAACATCTAAATCACAGTTACTCATTGTTTGGTGCAGCATAGCTATATCTGGTTCTTGCACTACTAAACTTCTCCGTCACTCTCATTTGCACACCCTTGCCCTAATGCTGCAGTATTATATTTTGGTTGACCTCCAATTAAGGTACCAAATCTGGTGATCACCAGGTGACTAATAAACTGCTTCTCTTGTTGAACTCTATGTTTGTGGGCAGGGAGGATCTACCTAGATGAATACCTTTCATGTTGTATCCGTTACTTGCATGCCCTGGCAAAGGCATTAATTCACCAACTTAAATACACTCAGCATTGATTCTATAAGTTGCATTCAATCCCTAATTTGAATGTACTAGCCTCAAAATTTCTTTTTGCATATAAAATTTATTTCAAGTCATTAAATGCAATCCTTAAAAATGTTAAAAATCTTTTATATGGGGACTTTTTAAAATGCAAACCTTGTCTACTTTACAAATAAGCTTTTCTCCTTTCAAAAACCTTTTTTAAACTCTAAGAAAAAACGTTATAGAAGCGACTATTTTTACAGGAAAGTATGTGGGTGAAAATGTATTCATTCCAAGAATACCACTAATTCCATCATTTTGAATTTAAGCGTTTTCAGTTTCCAGTTAGAGTTTGCTTTGCGATGACTATCAATAAAGCACAAGGACAGAGTTTAAAATTGGCTGGTGTAGATTTACAAAGTGACTGTTTTTCACATGGTCAATTTTATGTGGCATGTTCAAGAGTTAGTTCACGTGAAAATGTAATCATCCTTCAACCAGAAAAACGAACGTAGAATGTTGTCTACAGAGAAGTTTTGGAAATGTAGGCACATTATTTCATATTTTTCTTATATTTAACTATTTCTAAAATTAGAATAAGATAAAATAGTAATGAATGTAATAATTAAGATAAATTGATATAATAAAAAATAAAAATGTTGTGTCATTCTCAAAAATTGCCATGCATACAAAATAAAGATAATAGAAATGTAATACACACAAAAAATTGATTCAATAGGTTTAAAAAATATATAAAAATGTATTTTTATTATTATGTTGGCAATTTTTACATGGTTTAGGCCTACTGGGGACCCGCCATGTAGAATAATGGGAACGCATCGCGGTGATGCGGAATTCTGTTCAACGACAGATTTACTTGCTAAATTACATTTTCATTGATAAACTATTAACAATTAAATACTTTTCTCGTATATTTGAAAGTCGTGGATAACCATTATTACAGATAATAAATTTAAAATTTTAAATTCAGATTATAATTATCGTTTAAAAATTGAAAATTTTCTTGATATTTTACGTATAGGTTCCGGAGCGGGCGGGTATCAGTTAGTGAGTTTATATGCACTCATCACAACTACAGTTGTGCGATGAGATGTTCGGCTTTCCTGTTGTAGGAGTAGGCATATAGGAAATTGCCCAAGCATCACTGTAGCTTTGAATAGTGAAAAATATTTTATGAGATGTCCAAGGGTCTTTGTTGCTCAAAGTATCAACAGTTCGTAGTAAAAACTTGTTCGAGTCTACACTTCGGCTACGTAGTTGTTCGGTTGCATTGAATGAAAAATATGTTATACTTGGATAACTGTTTCACTATTTTTAATGCCATTTAAAATGTTAAAAAAAAAAAAAAGAAAGTCAAGTGCTTATCGCACTTGTAATTGCAACCGGAATAGAACATTTTTAGGTGCACATTGCATGCTAGTAATGTCCTCGGACACGACGTTCTAGTCGAACGTTTAGTAAAGCTCTGATTTCTCTTCTCTCCAGAACTTTTAGGTTGAATGGAATTGACCATGCCTCTTCCAAAATCATGGGTCATAATCCTTTGTTTTGGTTGGATAATTGAATGTGATAAAACTGTTATTGATCCTGATCACTTCAACTGGGGCAGGGATTGATACCTTCTAAATTGGATACCTGGTGTGGGGGTGTGCTTGATTCCCAGGAGAATCGGACTCTATAAGGTCAAAGTTCATGAGAAACGGAAGTGTTTGCCCTTTCTCTCGAGTCCAGATATCTTTAATGAGCACCTTGTGCGGATGTAAGGGGGACCACGAATGACCTTGCTAAGTGTGGTCGCCGCAACGTAATTTACGTCTATTTAACTGTTTGAATTTCAGCAGCATTTAACTGATGGCGGAATTCTTCTTATAAAGCGTTTTTAAACGAAAGCCATGTCGTAAGATTATGTTACGTATTTAGAAAACTTTTTGCCTAACCTTCATTTAAAGTTTTGACAAATATTATTTTTTGTTGCTCATTCAACGATGACAAAAAAAAGGGGGGTGGGGAACGATTCTTCAATCTTGTATAAAACACTTTACATCATATGTATCAGAACCAGTACCTTTTGATGGGAATTTCCGAGATTTTTCAAATCAAAATAGAGGGAAGGGTTGAAAATATTATCAGACATATTATGATTTAATGCCGGAGACATTGTGCAAAAGGGGGATTGGAAGAAGTAGGATTTTTTTCTGTTTCGTCATGGAAAATTTATAATCGCTGTTCAGGGATTTAGAGTTTAAAGCTTGTAATTCATTTAAATTTGATAAAGATTGAAAAAGTCTATCAAGGATTTCTTCTTTATTATCTTTGGTATCCAGCCCTAACACATTTAACACATAAACTAAAGCCTTATAGAAAAAGAATCGAATATTAATTTCTTGCGATCTTCAACATTGAAATCAGTGGGAAATGAGGAAAAACTTCTCAGTCCCTCCCCCCCCCTGTATTACGATCAAATGCATTCTTAAATAATATAATGTTTAACAATTTAATTGTTTTAATATTTCCTCTTTTAAGAAAGTTTGACACAACAGGAATATCATTAAAGGGGATCGTTTTTAAATAATTCGAGTAGCATAGTCACTGAATAAAACTTAATTTCATATATAAATTGAAAGGTAAATAGAGAAGGGTACTAACCCCTCTTTTATCAGAGATATTTTCAACACATTTGGGCAGTCATTACAAAAAATAGGCGTGTAATAACCATCTATTATTATTCCTTAGCATTGATTTTTCATAAATTTTGGAACCATCACAACGAAACAGTGGCACAACATCAGTTATCAATTTTTGTAGATTGCTAGTAATATAAGTACTATCTGCACTTAGAAATATTCACAAGTTCTCGATTATTAGTACCGTCTGTACTTAGTGAAGAAAGCGAGCGTTCATGTTTTTTTGCGGCAGCCAATCTGTTGGCATGTTCACACAGTGATTTTAAGTTTGCATTTTGAATTTTAATTCAACTTTAAATACTGACTCTTTTGCTGAGCCCCTATGTGGAGGTTGGCATCGTATGTTGTAAGGAACCAAGCTCATTTTAAGAGGAAATATGGTTAAAAAATGATGAGAGAGGAAAATCAATGAAAAAGACGGAAACTCATTCCTGAAAAATAGTTTATTAAATGAAGAGACAATAATAATAATAAAAAACAAAGACTAGCACGCATTTCTGCGTGTTAACACCTCGAGATCTAACCTTCTGATCTGCTTTGAAGGTGGTGTTGCGGGTAGCGCAGCTGGATGATTTCCACTCCAATTTTATACTTTTAACACCAATTTATTTAAATTTTTTTTATCTTTTCATGATGCAATGATATAATTTTGATTTTGTATTTTTTATCACTTAAATTTGATTCACACAGTATAACCACATCTGGTTCTAATGCCATGAAATTCTACTATCTCTCACTCAAATGCAAATATTTTTTCATTTGATGATGGGGCGCGGTAGCCCAGTGGTCATGGTTTCGAATTCGTGACCGGCTGTTTTCGTTCAGTCGCGGGTTTGATCATTAACTGCCAAAGATCCGCCGTGTAGCCGGGGCTGATGCATGTTAAATCTGTCGGGGCCCAAAGTCCACCCAATGGTGTGGTGTGGAAGTTAGGAGAGGGGGATGCCAGTTCAGGTGTCTTCCTCGTCACTTGACCGTGGTTCAAAATTACGAGGTCCGTCGTCAATAGCCCTCGTGTTGCTTCTAGTGCGACGTTAATATAAACTAAACTCATTTGATGATGGTACAATATTCTTAAATTTAACTTGATTTTTGAGTGAAAATTGTTCTTGATATTTTTTCATAAAGATATGGATAATGAAAATAATTGAACTTATTTCTGAAAGTGATATTTGATATAAATTATAACTTTTTATGTATATTTAAAAATAAATAGTTGTTAACTGAAAATTAAGAGTCCTCGCTTCTCCCCCCCCCCCCACCATTTCAATCTATACTGAAAGAATATCTAGTAATTAAGAAAATAATCTGGTTATTACAATTTACTCTCCAGTATAATCTTAAAAAATATTTTATTTCTTTAGTTTTAAATTAAAACTAATTGTGTCATGTTAAACTTAAACATGCATACATAATTTTATATTGAATATAAAAATGTTACTTTAATTAAAATTGTAGTTTTTAATTGCACAATACAGCATAATATTTATAAGGGAATTAATAATCCTTATTGAACTGTTAATTATTTATTAGATTTACTCAGGAATTTTTATTTTAAAATAGGAATTTTATTCTGAAGTTCATATGAATTATTACAAATTAAGTAAATTATTTAAAGTTCTATATTTAAATAATTATTTATCATAATGTTTAAAATTATTAGTTTGTATTTTTGGGAGATTAACGTTTTCTTAGAAGAAGCAAATAACTACTTTTACTTTACTTGTTCTAGAATGTTCCTACTGCACTCCAGACTCTAAAGCAGCCTGAAGTCAAAGATCGATTTTCAGTTTATTCTGATGGTGAATCAGATTCTGATCCCTTACCACCTGCCTACTTGGAATTTCAGAGGTTTTTGATGAAAAATGGCCCTTCTATCCGTGAAAGCTTGAAAAATAGAAAATCTGATACTATTCCAGAAAATTGTGAAATGAAAATGCTAAATTTTGATAAAATGTTGAAAGTAATGAATGATGCAGAGGCAAGTGGTGTTACAGGAATGATAAATTTAGGAACTATATCTGATTATCATGAGGATGAACATTCTGAAAAAGTGGAAATTTCAGAAATATCTGAAGATCAATTGAAATCTGAAGAATGTCTTGATGAACATGATAATTCTTCAGTTAGTGTTACTGACTCTTTGAATGAAATATATATTTCTGATGAAGAACAAAATAAATCTTTGTTTGATGTTGAAGTCAAAAAGAGTAATGAACCATTACATTGTGAAACTGTTGCATTTGACTCTAATTGCTTAAAAGGGAATAAATATAGCAATGGTGAGACTTTAAATAAATCTCATGTACAAGTAAAAGAACATCCAACTGAAAATCCAAAAATTGTTTTTGATGAATTAAAAAATAAAGCAATATCCAAAGAAATAGTTGTAACTGATAATAAATCTGAGCAGAAATCACTTTGCGGAGAAAAGGATGAAGCATTAAATGCGCTTGCACAGAAAATTGAGGAATATACAATTGCTTACCAAAGACCTACCCTTGAAAAACAGATTAGTAAATCTAAAACCTCAAAGGAGAAGAAAATGAAAAAGAAAGGGAAAAGAATCCTACCTATTACCAGTCTTTTCCAAGATGATGACAAAAGCAGGTTTGAAAAGCCTGAAGTTGATGAATTCTATCAAAATTTAATCTGCCGTGGAATTTGCAAACCAGCTGAACAACTGGCAAATATGACAGAATTTCCTTTTGAACAAACAAATTTATTTCCATGCACAGTGGAAGAGAGAATGACTGAAGCAAATTGCACAGTGGAAGAGAGAATGACAGAAGCAAATTGCACAGTGGAAGAGAGAATGACAGAAACAAATTGTACCCAAAATTTGAAAATTGATTCAAAACCCAATTTTACTAATGAAATGGATGTAGATAAAACAGAAGGAATAAAATCAGAAATATGGAAAAGAGGTTCTACAGAAACAATAGTTATTGAAAACATACCTAAAGATGTTACTAGAGAAGATATAGAAAATATTGTGCTGCGATATGGAGAATTAAAGAAGTTGTCTATTGAGCCACATGGAAAATTTTTAAGAGCTAAATTAAAGTAAGTTTACTTTTGTTACGTTAAAAATACATTTTTCATATTTTAGTCTGTGAAGTCTATAAAATCCTATATTTGAAAACAATTTAATTGTCTTTGTTTTCTTATTAAAATCAATCTGTTTTTAACTTCTAGTTATTCTAATTGAATCTTATATTTAATTTGATACTAATGCAATTTCTTTGTCCACTTGTCAAAAATTTTATTATCTGTTTTCTGGTACCATAAATTCCTTATAAAAAAGATCCTTTCTGGATTGTAAAGTTTCCAAAAAAAAACTTAGATATTTAGAGCATCTCTCAAATTAAAATTTGGAAATTATAAGAAGAATGTCATTAAATAGGTTAAGAAAATCAATCTGAGCCAAATCTACTTTTGAATGTAATACTTTTTAAATTGAAGACCATATCTTCATGTATGTAGATAAAAGTTTTTCTTTTATGTATTCAGTTTAACTCCATTTTAAATGCATTAGGTTCACGCTTGTTATGATTGAGTGTAAAAAAAATATATTGATCATTTGGAAAATTGTCTTTTTTTTTTAGGATGGATTTTATTTGTGACTCTGATTGGATAATTGATTGTTTGGATGGGAATCAACCTTTTGGAGGTAAGATTCACTGATATTTGTAAAATAATCATCCGTTTTTTATTTTTTTAATAAAACACCTTGCTAAGAAATGATAAAAAATTTTTCCTTTTTGCTCCATTTGTTTGCCAATCTTAACTGATCACCAACAGAGTTGGCCTTCTCTGTAAAGGGGCTCTGGTGCAAGAAACCATTTGGGTCCCTAAATTTTTTGTAAAGTGAAAAAAAATTATGAACACGAACAGATATTGCTAATGCATGTTTATGTAGTGCGTGATTTTGTTTTTGTAATACATTAATTACTTCAGAGAAATAAATTTTTTTTGCAATTTCTTTTTTAATTCTTAATATAGTAAGTGCATTTAAGCATTCAACACATATGCTTGACTAAAAAGTTCAGTTTAGGAGGAGATACTCAGGAGATCCCTGAATCAAATAACAAAAACTAACCATTTGATCATCAAGAATTAGTTTGAGAAAATTGTCAAAATTCATAGATATACTGTAATAATACTTAGGATAAAAGGAACTTTACGTCATACTGACAATGATAGGAATATTGTCAAGTGTTCATGTGCAAGAATACTTTATATTGGCTTTTGTTCATGTTCCTAGGCATAGTATCACCCGCCACCCACCCTGATCACCAACACTTGAAGAAACTGAAAATAATTAATAATTTACTTTGATTTGTTTTGGATACACTAAGTAGTATTGATATGCCTCTTGTGTTAAAATGTTTAAATTTCTTTTTAGAATAACATTTTCTGTAGTATGAAATATGGGTCTAATATTTAAAGTTGTTGTTCAAGAAAATAAAGCAGTTTTTATTCACTGACTGCTTATGTTCCATTACCTTTTAGTAAAAAACAGTTAATATTTAATCTGATGATATATATGTATATATATGTGTGTGTATATGTATATATATATATATATATATATATATATAATATGTATATATATATATATATTCTCAATAGTATACTTATTGATACTTAAAAGAAATTTACTAATATCTTCTGATGGAACATTTTTAAACCCACAATGAGGAGTTTCCTTGTAATATGTTAAATTATTCTCAGAATTGTTTTTGAGCATTAAGGTACTTGTTTTCAAAAACATTGTGATTATTTGAAAGATAAAGTGATAAGTTTATTTTTAAAGTTCTTCAGCTGATCAGTTTAATTATGTTGTTCCTGAAAATTTAAAACATTAATACATTATTCTGAATTAAACCTTGCAGATATATTTATGAAAAACTTAAAAATTTCTGTTCATTTTATAATTTTTGTAAAATATTCAGGAATACTGTAAAGTATTTTATATGTGTCTAATTGAAAAAGCCACAGTAATCTGATTGCAATGATGTTTTCTTAGTTGGAGGCCTATGGTCTTGCCATGAGCCTCTATTTAAATAGGATAAGTATTTTATTTATTAAATTGATCTGTCTACTGAGTCATGAAACAATACCCTAAAGTGTTAAATCTTTGAACAAAGTGCATTTTTTTTTTGCTTTGATAGCTTATAATTCCTTTTTAGGTGAAAGCTAAAGCTTATATAAAAATGATATATACAAATTTCTCACCATGTCAGTGAACACTTATTTGGGAAATTTTTAGCTTCAATTATGGTCTGACCATCTCTCTCATGGAATGAGCCAAGTTTTCCAGTTCTGAAGCTGTTATGTGAAACCAAGATTGAATTATTGCTTCTGTTTATTCAGCTTTGTTCCTGGGCTGCTTCTACTTAACAAGTCTCTTTTGTCAGCTTTACAGATTTTCGATTGGATTAAGCTCTGAGCTCTTCCCAGACGAATCCAACAATGGAATATGATTGCCTTTAAATTAGTTTTTGCACATAATACCAATATGACATGGAGATTAGTCCTATTGAAAAATAAGTAGCATTTAATCCTTGAAAAAAAAACACATGTGGAAGGCTTCAGTTTAGTCTCAAGTATTTCATTTAGGTTCTTTAGTGTTTAAATTCACATTAATTATTCAAATTTTGCTAACACTTTTTTGTTGACATACAACACCAGATCATAACGATGGTGTTAGTATATGTTATGTAAATATACTCCACTTCTCCTTATGTATTTTATGCAATCACTATCCAGCAGGCTTGATCTGGTTTTAATTGCTCCAAATAATATTTGCTACTACTTCTATGCATTCAACATGTGTTTTAATTCAGTTTTATCTTATCACCTGTTATTTGAGAAATAAGAGACTGCGACAGCCGAGTGGTCGTGAACTCATGGCTGGCATAGTTTCCATTGAGTTGGGTTCAAGTCCTATTTAGTGGGGCTTGGAAATTCGGAGAGGAATGTGATAGCTCAGATGTTGTCCTCATTATTTGACCGAGGCTCAAAATCACCAATAACCCTCGTGTTTCTTCTATATGTGCAATGTTAATAAACAATCTTTCAAAATTGAGCGATAAAAATTACTTTTTTGTGGATTAAGGCCAATTTCATGCAATATGACTTGAACATATCTTTGCATTAGCTTCACATTCTTACTGCCTTTTTGTTTTGTGTTCTCCATGATGATTTTTAAATGTCATTCAAGTACAGTCTCTTTCTTCTATAATCATTTGCATTTGTAGTGCACTCTACTATTTCTGGTTTTATCTGTCTAGTTATGTAATGATTGAGTCTCCTTGTATGTCTTCGAAAACTTAGATGTCAGCTTGGATTACTTTTTCTTCTTAATTGTTCTGATTTCTTTATAATTGTAGTTTTGTTCATTGAACAGTGCAATTCTATGCAGCTGTCTAGGTGATCAATTGACTCTTTGCGCTATCTATTTAACTTTTATTATTTTATCTTACCAAATGAAAGAAATTTTTTTTATGAATTCACTAAATTAAAGAACAAAAATCAATTAGTGTAATAGCAAACATTTAATAAACGGACAAACTCCTATTGTGACATGCTTGGCTATTGCCAAAAGAAAATCACTCTTGATTGGCTCTCTAAACATTCAAATTAAGGAAAATTACCTATGCAAGTTGAACTACTTTTTCCTGGGTATCTGATTACAACTTCTGTTAGAATAAAGACATTTAAGCAAATGTATCACATTACATTGTGGATTAAATTATCTTTTCATTGGTATATATAATTTGATGCTATTACTCCTCCCAAAAAGTGAAATTATGATACTTCAAATTTCAAAAATGCTCTTTTATCAAATGATTTACAAAATTTTGGCCACTTGTGCAATATGAAATTCATTAAACATAATATTTTTACTAATCTGCTTAAGATGTTTTGCATAATATAATAAAAATTAATGTTTCTAACAATAGAAATATCTATGCAACTATTCTAGAATGGTGCCTCATTAATATGAAAAGTAAAATTATCTTTCTTATCATAAATATTACAACAGATTTTATTATTTATAATTTTAGTAAACAGGATTAAAGGGTAAATCCGGTTTATCTGCAGAATACTTTTTATAATTCAAGATAAGTTGATATATATGATATACTGTACTCTCTCAGTAATCTGGCAGATTCGAATCTTACCATCCATCACTGGATTATCGAAAATACCGGATTCCTGGAAAATCACTAATATTAACATATTTAAACAGCGAAAGATATGTGTTATTGTATAAAATTTAATATAACACTCAAAATATAAAACATTCGAAATAACCATTTGTATTGATAACCTACATTATTTCAGAGCAAAAGAGACATAAAATACCATCTCTAAGGTTGTCTGCCGCCAGATTGAAGTGGCTGACATAGCTGGTCATGGTCTCTGACTCGTGCCCCGTATTATTTTCCTCAAGTCTTGGGTATGAGCCTTGATGCTGCTAAAGACCTGCCATGTATCGGGCCTTATGCACGTTAAATCTGATTGGTATCCTTGTGTTTGTAGACGAATATGCCAGCTCAGATGTGTCCTTTTAACTTGAATGAGACTTAGAATTACTAGGTCCATTGCCAATAGCCCTTGTGTTGCTTCTCAATTGTGAGGTTAATTAACAATCACAATCATGCCATCGGTTTACTGGCAGGACTGGTAAGATGAATTGCCGGATTATAAAGGGAGAACTGTATATGTATATTATCAGTGGCATACACAGAATTTTGTTCATTAAATTGGTGAGCTTGGGCCCCTACTACTCCTCAAGGCCAGTGGTATGTATTTTTGTGTTTATTGGCTCAAAAGCGGTATAAATAAATATCTTGCTTGAATTTGTCTACCTCAACCAGTTTCAATATTTCAAGGAATGAGTTGAATCTGCAATCAGACTATAACCTGGTTATGTTATATCAATGTCCTTCTTCAATAAAGGAGAAAGCTTAATGTTTTGTTTTTATTAATTTGCTTCAAAATTTTATTATTTTAGCCAATATCTTGACTTTAAATGTTTCTCCCCCTTTTATTTAGTTTTTGAAGAAAAGTTGAAGTGTTACAAGCTTACAGAATAAAATTGCTGGACAAATGAGTTGCAAAATTATTTGAAAATGTGTCAAAGCACAAATGTGTTTATGGAATTTTGTGTGTGTGTGGATTATTATTTGTATTGTATAATTATCTTATATATATGACATGGTATTTTGATTACTCTCTTAGTAGGATTTTATTAAACTAGCATTATCTATAATGCTGTGTTAGATTCAGTACAATGTTTTACTAGTAAATTGAATCAGATGAACTTTTTAGTGCTCTTAACATGTTGATTGCCAACTATAAGATGACTTGTAGTTTGCATTCTTGGCTTAGGACATCAACTACAAGTTATCTCATGCTTTGTTTACTTGCTGTATTCGTACAGCTATGATTAAATTCATAGTATATCAGTTTAAATATGAATAGAAAGTTTATGAAAAAAGAACAAAAAATCTAAGCTGGCTCATATAAAAGAAAATTCATTATTCATGAACAGATAATTAAGAGTTTCAATAACATAATATGATTAAATTAAATTGGCTATTTAGACCAGAAACCTGAAAATTACCCTGGGAGTCGATGTGTTAAGGAAAGCAAAAGTGAAATATTTTATGTATAAAATGAGCACTGTGATTGCCCTTTTAAGAAATTCTTAGACATTGTTTTAAAAGATATGCCCTTATAATATCTTAAACATATATGAAAAACATTTGTTTAATGTTGTATCGTCAGTGGTATTTACAATTAATTAGGTATGTGCATCCTCATTTTACCATCACAAGTCAGTTGGGGCCCACCACTGGTAGTGTTAACATTTTGTGCAGAAAGTTGCTGCAAGAATGATACAATACTGTGATAAATATACCGAAAGTGAGCACAGTAGTTCAATGATCAGGCTCATGGCCGATGATTTTTCAGTCGAGTTGTGTGCTTGAATCCTTTTTCCACTAAAAGTTAAGCCTTGAAAAGGTATAAGTGCAGGTTAAATCTGTCAGGGTTCATTGTCCTTATGTTGGTGTGGTGTAAAAGCTCTTAAGTGTCATCCTTGTCACTTTACCATGACTCAAAATCACGTCCATTGTTAATAACCCTCATGTTTTGCTACTAGGTGCCAGCGCTAAAAATCTTTCAATCAATAATGCAAAGAAAGTTACATATATTAGACCAATTGTAAACATATTGTGTGAATCATATTAGAAAATGCATTTCATTTATCCCTATCATTTTAATGAGTTGTTTTTAAATTTTTAAAAAGGAGAGGAAAAAAAAAGGATGGATAGTAAAGAATCTATAATGTTATAACTTATCTTGAGTGTAAAATAATATAAATTTAAAAAAAATTCATTTTCACAAATAAAGTTCTCCTAAAAAAGGCTTAAAATATCAGAAAGTTTAAATTATCATTTTGTTGGTGTGCTCTTTCTCTTTCAGCATGTTTAATGTATTTCAAGTGTGATATGGTGTGAGCTGTGCATTATGGAGATTAGTTAATAAATTATTTAAATATGAATTTTCTTATGACTGATATTATACAATATCTGATAATTATTTTAAAACTTCTTTCAGTTCCTAGTTTGTTTCAAAGTGTGGGTGTTTTTATTTGTGTACATAATCCATTATTCAATTTGTCTTAACTTTTAAATACACTATCCGACATAGAAAATGCAACACTGAAAGATTGAATAGAAAGTGATGGAAATTGATATACAAAGAGGCAGAGAAAGCAAATGTAAATGATTTTATTTTAAAATAAGATAATTTTAATACAGTTATGGAAATGTTGGAGGGATCAGTGGGAAATATTTATCGTGGCGATGAAAGCAGCAACCTTTCAAGCAAACAACAGCCAATCATATCCCAAGTATGCTCAATCGATGAGGAGTCGGGAGACATTTCATGCCAAAGGAGCTATTGAACATACTGCAAAGCTTGTTTGTTGATGAATGCCGTCTACGGCCCCATATTATCCCTTCTGGAAAATCTCATTGTGTAACCATCTGAAATAAGATCACAGCCGGCTTCATCATCATGCTGTCAATGTGTCTCTAATGCATACCAAGGGAAACCTGGTATCGTGCCTGATAGCACCAGGAAGATAAATCTCTCCCTCTTAGGAAATATGCTCCAAACTCTTTAAACTAAAAGATGAACTTAACCTGATTCAACTAGAAAAACTGTGACTCAAAACCAAAATCCAAAATTTGCAAGAGGACTGCCCAAACGACACCATATTTACTCCAATGCTCAGAAACGAAGCATTAACCCAGGTGGGAAAGATGAAAGTCTTGTCAGGTGAGATTTTCAGTCTTTCTCCATGCCCAATAAAAAAGGGCAAAACTCATGATTCCAATAGCAAACCTAATCCTTACATCAAAAAATTCCCTCACCTCCTACTCTCGGAACAAAAAATAAAATTTCTGAATAGGGAGGGATTTCAATACTCCACCAAAACATCCAAGCAGTTGAGGCCGGATAGCTCTTTCTACTTAAACACTTCCAATAATTTCTCTGCTCTTAACGATCTTCCAGATCAGCCAATGACTGATACTCAACCTCCTTCCAACTTATAATGCTGCAGTTAGCGCAGAATTATATTTTAAATTCGCAAAAGATAAATAGATTTGCAAAGAACACATCTTCAAAATTGGCAGACTACTATATGAAGTTGCACCCAGAAACTTATGGCAATCATTGAAACGTAACGAAGTTCTCAATAGAGAAAGGTAGTGAACACTGCATCAATCTTCTAATATCTGAAAAGCCATTGAAAGTCATTTTCAAAGGTGTACCAGCCTCCACTGACATTGCAGATATAGAGGATGATTTGAAATCCAAACGATTCCAGATTACATAAATAATCTGACTTAAAATATACAAGACCAAAATTGTCCCTTTGGGCAGTGTGCTATCAAAAAAAGAATTAAAAACTTACTGTATCAACTGCAAGTCCAATGGTTATATGAGGTCGTGGGGAGGGTGCCCCAATTTTCAATCAAAGTCTTCCTAAAGGGAAGCTTGTGTGTAAATCATTTTCTGTCCATCGTCGTGAAACAGTTCTCTACGATATTGGAGTATCCAAAGCTCCTGCTTATTCTACAGAACATCATTTTAGTTGATTGTAGACCCGTCACTGTATTACTTCCGCGTCGATCTCTGTGTTGTTTTATACATCTTGGATCTAGACCTAGAACGCAACGATTCACAATTCGTTCTATTCATCTGGTCCAAATTTTATGTATAGTGGATACAGCTACGTGCCCTTCAGAAGCGATATGACAATAAGACCAATCAACTGTACATAGTCCGTAAGTGTGCGTGGGTGTAAAAATTTATGAGATGTCAAACTGTAAGATCTCATAAAATCGTCTGATTGCTAGAACTACCGTTGTACTCCACACGTCTTCTGAATCTTAAAGTTTCTCGAAATTGTGGATTCCATAAATGACAAGAGAGTATCGACTGTTCTTTATCCGCCGTTTCCTTCCCTTTTATCCCGCACTGATAACCACGTGACCAACTTTTCAGAATATCTGCATAACTTGTTGAGCTGTGTATTCCCCTAAATTTGCGTTAAAATCTTGTATTTTCTATGTCGGGTAGTGCATTATGTGTAAGTATATATATAATGTGTGTATTTTGTTGTTTGTATTTTACAATATGTGTCTTTTTTAACATAATTAGAAAAGTATGGAGCCGGTTTAAGCGTCATTCGATTGTGGCTCAAAATTATATCGTGTGTCGCCAGTAGCCAGCATGTTGCTCTACTGCATCTTTAATAAAACCAACTCCTTTGACCTAGAGTGCATTTTCGATAAACCTTGCTGTGAAAATATATTGTGTACTGTATTATCATATACTCTCTCTTGAAATTATTAATATGTGATAAACACAACCATTATTTTTAAGACCTCAGAACTTCTGTAACATGAGTATGGATTTTTGTATTTATATATGCTTAGTGTCCTAATTTTGTTCTGAGAAAGGTGTTTATATTTTTTAGTTCTATTGGGTTGTTCGGAAAGTAATTTCGTTTTTTTTTTTTTTTTTTTTTTTTTTTTTTTTGTGGAAATGAAAGACAGTTTTCGTATAATAAACAAATACTTTATTAAATTATATATTGGCCGTTCTGGTCCAACACCTTTTGCCATCTTTCTGGTAGTAGCATAATTCCACGCTCATAAAATTTTTGGTCATTGCTGGCAAAAAACTGATCGAGGTGGTTTTTGACCTCATTTGAGGTGAAGGTTTTACCGTCTAAAAAATTTTGGAGTGACCAGAACAAATAATAATCCGATGGTGCCAGGTCTGGAGAATATGGTGGGTGTGGCATTGTATCCCATTCAAGCTGTAAAAGCTTTTGGCAAGTGACCAAACTTGTGTGAGGCCTCGCGTTGTCTTGGTGAAACACTACACCTTTCCTGTTGATTAGTTCTGACCTTTTCTGTTGAAGTGCATCATTCAGTTTGTCCAGCTGATGACAGTAGACTTCCGAATTAATCGTTGTGTTATCCGGTAAATGCTCAAAAAAAACCCGATTCCTTTAAAATCCCACCAAACAGACATATTTTTTTTGGTGAATATCGGCTTTGGAAATGGTTTGAGCCGGTTCATCTTTTTTGCTCCATGACCTCTTGCGTTTGACGTTGTTGTATACAACCCATTTTTCGTCCCCAGTGATGATGCGCTTCAAAAACGGATCATTTTCGTGACGTTTGAGAAGCGAATCGCAGACGTCAATGCGGAGACGCATATTTCTCTCTGTGAGAACATGGGGAACCCATACATCGAGCTTCGATGATAATCCCAGGCCTTTCAAGTGGTCGTAAACTGTTGTATTTGATAAATTTATCCTCAATCCGATCTCACGTGTTGTTATTCGCCGGTTCGCATCAACTAATGCCTTTATCGCGTCTTTATCAGCTTTAACCGGTCTTCCCGAACGTGGTGTATCTTCGACATCAAAATTGCCCGATCAAATTTAGCGAACCAGTTCTGGCACTGGCGTACTGTCAACACACCTTCTCCATGCACATCGGTCAATTTCTTTCTGGCTTGAACAGCATTTTTACCCTTTCTGTAGTAAAACAGTAAGATATGTCGAAAATGCTGCTTATCGCTCTCCATATTTAAAAGGGCACCAACCAAAAACTACTGCGTAGAATTAATTGGAATTTTTCACACACACACCTTGCTATATGAGCTCTCAAAGCATATAAAATTATACGGCTTAAATGTGAAGTTGGGTGCAAAAAAATACAATTAAATCCTCTGTCGAGAAAAAACGAAATTACTTTCCGAACAACCCAATAGCTTTTTTTTTATCTGTTGGTTTCTTGCTCAATTTTAAAGCGAATACGCTATATACATTGCTCTTGAAGACTTTATTCTCTGGTTTGTATATTTTATCATATAGTGAAAAGAAGCTATAGATCGCGAGAATTGAAGTTATGTTGTTTTTACTCTGACTAATTTCACATTTTTTTGCTTTGTGAAGGAAAAAATACTAAATTATTCATTTTACTATTTATATACTTTATTATATGACTTGACATTGTTGTATCCCTTTTGTCTTAAGATGATTCATGTTAAATTGAATAAATACCTTATTAAAAATAAAATGAAGTTTTTTTTTTTTGTCATATGTGTTTTGAATTTATTTGCCTTAAATTTGAAGAATTATGTGCTTTTTGTCTGTTAAGTAGTCTTTCTTAAGAATTATATCTACAAATTCAGGCTTATAGTCAATAAATGTCAATATGGAGTTTTACATACAAGTTTAAAAACTAGCATTTTGTAAGCCCCGAATTGTTAAAGGAAACACACACACATTTATCGTAATAATAATAAAAAAAAGAAATTACCATTCAAGTGAAGTTATATTAGAAAACTGCTAATCATTTTGAAATTTTTACTTTATTGTATTCTTCTTGATATACACTTTATACATGAGTAATAATTTCATTTTTAGTATAATTGTTAATATAAAAAGATAACTCCTGTGTGTGTATGTCTGGCAGTGTTTGTATCTAATAGTTTAGTCCAGGGGTGGCGAACCCTTATGTATCAACGTGCCATTTTTTCTTAAAAAATGTTTAATGAGATCATAGACGTGCCGTTGACATCGTGATTATTGGGAAAATAATAATACTAAGTACTATCAACTCAAAACTCTTAATTTACTAAAAAAAAAAACATTTTGCAATGTCTCAATCATACGCTTAATTCAAATTAAAGTAACATTAGTGTGACTTCTGTTGTTGCAGATTAAATGACAAATAACTTATGTTAGGGTTGTAAGAATGTTACTTTTAGCAGAATGCATGCTGGAGTCATCTGTCAAATGGTTTCTAAGCCAGTCTGTAATGTTATTCATCTCTGAAAAAAATGACTCGCAGGCATAAGTAGATGAAAATATGGTTAAAATAGCACGAGCCAACTTCTTCAAACAGTTAAATGTATCTGATAACGAATTCCATGTTTCCAAAATTTTGTTATTGGCATTTTTACTTATATTGCTTGTCATTCTTTCTGTTTCAATTAATTCCAACTATTTCCTTGTTTCAATAAATTTTTTTAATCCATATTGAGCTTGACTGGAAATCAATCAGCTGCATTTCAAATTCTTCAATTTCCAATCAATCAAATTGGGACAAGTTCGTTTATCAAATGAAGTCACGTCAGGGTATATAATAAACTTGAGTGTTTCCAATAATTCTTTGAACTGAGAAAATCTCTCTGAAAATTCATTGATTGAAAAATCAATTCCAGAAATAAATTCTTCAGTGACTGTTTCTTCGCCTGGTTCCACGTGTATATCTAAATCTTTGATATTTTTTTCAAGTTTAGAAAATACTTGTAGTTTCTTGTAATAATATCGTTCCTGAAAACATGCAGTTCAGCGTCAAAAGCGCGAATGAGATCTATCATGACGATGATTGTTTTATTTGTGCCTTGAAGCTTCACGTTCAATTCATTGAAATGTTGGCATATGTCTGTAAAAAACACCAATTTTGAAAGCCACATAACATCCAAAAACAGTGGGTATTGTTCAATTTTTTCTCTCATTTTACAGAAACAGTCTGATTTCTTCCAAGCAATCAACAAATCTTTGAAGTACGTTCCCACGGCTCAACCATCGAACATTATTATACATCAGTAAGCCATTATACACCGAGGTGACTTCATTTAACAGAGCATCAAAATTTCGCTTATTTAAAACCTGTGACGAAATGAGATTAACTATTTTTGTGACTACTGTCATTACATTATCAAGAGATGTTAAACCGCTCTTAGCACACAAGGCTTGTTGGTGAATGATGCAGGGGATTTCAAGAATCGAATGTCCTACGTCTGTTTGAAATAAACTTATGAAACCATTTTTTTCCCACCATACTTGGAGCATCATCAGTTGTTACTGAAACAATTTTTTTTCAAATCAATTTCTTTCACAGCAAGCGAATATTTAACAGCTGCGCAAATATCTGTGCTCTTTGTAGTTGTTAGCAACGATGTTATCACAATTAATTCTTCCTTAATGTCGTTTCCCACGGAATATCGAGCAAAAACAGCTAAACGTGCATATTAAGAGATGTCAGTGCTTTCGTCAAGATATAGCGATATAAAAGGAGCGGAGTTAATTTCAATTTTTTGTTGATCTGCTACTTTTCCGGCCAATATTAAGATTCTTTCTTTTGTTGTGTTTCTAGATAGAGGAAAATTTTTGTTGCGCTGAATTATCTTATCTTCATTATTGAAATCATCAGAAAGTGAGGGTGCGCGTGCTAACCAGGCTTCCTTCAAAAACTCTCTCTCTTGGAAAAGGTTTACTATGCCGAGCAATGACATTCGCAGCCGAATAACTTGCCACGCTCGTATGACAATTTTTGCCAACATATTTAATCATAGACGTCGACTGTTTATTTTCGTCTTTCATAGCCCTTGCAATTAATTCCTTTTGCTCTGGTTCGCTTTTTTGACTAACGAATTTGTGATTTGTTTCAAAATGCCGTTTTACAGACAATGTTCTACATACCACAGTTCCAGAACATAAAGCATATATCGCTTTGTCGCCTTTACTAATCATACCATATTTCTCAGTCCACCAAGTTTGACACTCTCTGATACACTTATTATCTTGCACTTTTTGTTTTTTGCTGAACTAGTCATATTAACAGCTAAAAATCGTAAATAAAAAACAATAAACTTTAAGATACAGTTGTGTCAACGAAATTGACTATTATGCTATGCGTAAATAAACAATCCGTTATTAGCAATTGTAATCCACGATATAACTACAAACGAGTGCGCTTCCTGCCCTCCGACCCCTCGCTCGAACACTTCGTGTTATGAAACTTGATGTTTGAGGGTGCCAGATGGGGAGAAAAAAAAAACATTTTTTTTTGTTTGTTTCTGTTCGGAGTGCAGTCGAAAGTTTTGTAAGAAAATGTAAAGTCTGATAAGTATTATGCGTGTGTATGATTTATTAAAATGTTTAAAAGACATTCATCTCGTCATTTTGAAGTTTTGGATTTGTTTCATCGATAAGATTGAAATAGTGAAATACTCTGTAGTGTAGGATCACTCTTGTTCTTCCTTAATATGCTTAATAGGAAACTTTGTGAACGGTGGCGTGCCCAAAATATTGTGTCGCGTGCCATTGGTTCGCCATCCCTGGTATAGTCTATATATAGAGCTGAATTCTGTCTGATCCAGGGGTGGACATGTGCTTCCACCCATTCCTGTCATGATTTCATGCACAGATAAAATAACATACCCGAGTAGGAAATTCTTGTCTAATTGTCTGGACCAAATTTAAAAGTATTTATTTTGTTGTGTCCAAGCACAGGACTGAAAGAGCTATCTATCATACTGTAAGTTTTTAGCTCTCAATTTGAAAATAATTCTAGAATTAGATGAATTTCAATCTAGAAGTTCAGAACACAATATCGCATTAGCACATATGCTAACTCTACATGCAATCCAGACTTGTTTCAGCTCTCGTCGAACTATGTAATATCGATCATCGTATGACGACGGGATATTACCCTCAAACAAATTGATTGATGGACCGTTTTAACTAAATTGGCCGATATGTTGTCCATGTATGTTGATATCGAACAGAAGAACTGAAATGAAATCCAACCATTTATAACAGTTGCTAATAATACCCCTAAACAGGAGACGACCATTATTAGAAGTGCCGTGAAGTTGAAACGACGCTGGACATTATGTTACCATTCTGTCCTGATATTGTAGAAGACGATCACATCACCAAGGTTACTGCCAAAGCTGAAGAATCAAGACAACCCAGAATGCAAACTCTGAAAGCTCAAGATAATGACCGTCGACGTTACAATTCTAAATACCGAATGATGTCTTATGCCCCTGCAGATCTCGTATGGGTTTATACTGCAGTCTTAAAAGTCGGGCTATCTGAGAAACTTAAGAAGGTATTTTGGACCATATCAAGTGTTACGTCATTTATCAGATGATACCTATGAAGTACAAGACTTTGATCCAGACTTCCGAAGAAGGAAATCAAGGGATGTCGTCTATGTAATTACGTATGAAACCAAACCATGACCCGGCCCAGCAAACTGAAATAGAAGAAAACGAAACTAGGGTAACGTTCCTCCTGAAAAGAAAAATGTTTACAAAGAGCCCATGATGCATTCCACAACGAAAGCTCTTTAATTTGAATGACAGCGATGCGCTGTCGTTTTAACAAGTGAGTAATGCCACACAAAGCAAGAAAGCCAGCGATCTCACCTTGTCTCTGTAGAACTTTGGACTGCAGTTCCATCCATTCGGGGTTCGATTACAAGCCGAGGTATTTTCATCCAAAGACTGGATTTTTATTATTTATTGTTTGTCCAATATTTGAATGATTCTAGATCTTTCTTTAATATTCAAATTGATTTTTTCTCTAATATTCTGTGTGTGTATGAAGGCTGAGTCCCATCAGTTTGTGGGCAAGTTCGCAGTCCTGTGATGTTTCTTTGTTCTCGTAATAAATCTGATTGCTTACAATAATGGTGTAGTTCTTTGCATCTTCGTGACAAAGATAATTGTGGAGACATCTTCATTTGACGTCGTAAGATTAATTGCTTTTGCTTAAACAACCTTTGCCCAACCAAAAATGAAACATGAATATGTAAATCACAAGCAGGTAGAAATGAAGTGAAGTAAGAGAGTTAGGAAATATATAAACTCAGCTTGAGAGTCACGATAGAGAGGTCGAGGGGTTCTAGCGTTTGGCAATTGTTCCAGAGTCGAAGTCGGAACCGGGAATTGTTACAAATTTTCGGCTGGTTAATGTATGCTAGAAGTCAAGACAGCCTCATTTTGATATTGGTGGTAAGAGTCAGTTAGTTTATTATTGGTAGATCGAGTTGATATAGTTAAGGCCTTGTCCGGGGTAGTATTTATAATTGTCGTTATATTAGCAATTAGCCAATAAATACAGTGTGTACTTGTCTAACGTCTCTTTGATTGACTTTTAGTGTTAATACATTGAGTTCAGCTACGGCACAAGAGGTGAACAGGAATGGTTTGCCGTCACAAATCAACAACACCATAAGAATAACTATTTTCAGTTTGAAATCTGTCATTCTTTTAGGATAAACTATTAGAAATTACGGAAGGGTGGTAAATATCCTCTTCGATATTAATAGTGACCGCGGTAGCCTAGTGATCAAGGTCTTGGATTCGTAGCAGGTGGTTTTTCGTTCAGTCGTGGGTTCGATCCTTGTCCGCCAAAGACCCGCCGTGTAGCCAGGGCTGATGCACGTTAAATCTGTCGGGCCCAAAGTCTTCCCGGTGGTGTAGTGTGGATGTTAGGAGAGGGGGGTGCCAGCTCAGGTGTCGTCCTCACTTGACTAAGGTTCAAAATTACGAGGTCCGTCGCCAATAGCCCTCGTGTTTCTTCTAGTGCGAAGTTAATAAAAACTAAACTAAAAAAACTTCGATATTAGTAATTTCTTAGAAAACCATGTTAAAATTTTCTTTCACTGAGTTATTTCCTTATAAACAATCTTGTTTATACTACCTAATTCAGATATTAGATTCAGTGTATAAGATTTGTGAGGAGGAATATCGTTTTTGTATAATGCTACACGTATATCTGAACTTTCCTAAACTGTTGAAAACAGTTACGTTTTATTTATATGGGTCTATCAGACCCTTTTATATTCATTATTCATTCTAAGACCATATATATAGCTTTATTTCATTTATTTTTGTGTTTATTAAAATAGACAGCATATTTTATATCCTTTACAATTTCTCTCTCTCCAATCTTTTTTCACGCATTTCTTCAACTGTAAATACCCAGTCTTGTTTGTATAAAAACTTTTAAGTATTTTTAAGCCCATGAAGTAATATAATTCTTGAAATTGCAATTTTATAATGCTTTACTTTCAATATTTTTCATATACTTCTCAATGACATAAGATTTGCAATACATTTTTGCATACTTTTTGTAAAGAAATACTAATCACATGAAGTACACCTTTTTATGAGTTTTTCGCTCTTTGGACCGCATTCTTGGCACCTTCCTATTTTTGGTATTCAGATATTTTCTGATTTTTTTATCTACGGCAAATATCAGCTATTTATTGGTACAAGAATATAATTTTCATCCTAATATTTCTCTGTGTAGTTAAGTTAGCTTTTTTCTACGTTCCATCAGAAAAAGGCATTTTTGTACAGTTTATGATTGTCGGAGTGATTACTATTCATAAGCAACACTATTACATTTTTTGCAGACAAGCCCGTTATACTGTAGACTAAAAACACATATTATTTTCTAGTGCTTCCTTGCATATATACACGGCAGTTAACTTAATAGTACAAGGGTCGTTCAACAAGTCCTAAGAAAAAGATCGAAAAATAAATTATTTTGAGTAGTTTTTTTTCCCTCAACATAATCTTCTGTTATCTCTATACATTTTTCCAAGCATTTCTTAAACTTTTTTAAGCCATCTTAAAAGTAAGATTTCAGAAAGTCTTCGAAATAAGCATCTGTTTCGGCAATGACATCTTCTTTAATGTGAATCGTTGTCCACTGAGCCCTTTTTTTAAAGTTTGGAAATAAAAAAAAAGTTCATTGGGGCCCAAATCCCATCTCCCCCCCGCCCCCCCAATGTTGTAATAATTTGAACCTTAATTTCATGATTTTGGCCATCCCAACTGCACAGATGTGCATCTGTGCAGTCATAATAGAAGATCTTTTTCAAATGAGGACGTTTTTTCCTGATTTCTTCACTCACTCAATGCAATAACGATGTGTAATACTCTACAGTTATTGTTTTTCCTTTAACCAAGAAATAGGTGTAGAGGGTTCAGCATTCATCCCAAAAATCCGAGGCCATCACCTTTTTTTTTTTTTTTGCCGGCCGATTTCACCGTCTTTGCTTTCTTTGGAGCTATTCGTCATAAAAAAACCCTCATTGTTTTATTTATTCAGCACTGTCTCTGAAGTGTAATAATGCTATTCTTCATCCACAGTTTGCATCGACGAAACTCACATCAGGATGCGACGAAAAGTGCAAAATAGCCTCAGAGTCTACGATGTACACTGGTACGTTTATTTTCCACTGAGAACCGAAGCGGCTCCATCTGCAGATTTTCCTTTCACCCAATATTTCATACCATTTAAAACACTTTCATGCGGAAATATATGAAATGGCCTCATTATTTCGCGCACTTTGGTTCGTCGATAGCTTAAAACCATAATACGGATTTCAATCACGGTGAAACAGTCACTTCCTGGACATCTCGAATGGCGTTTATCTTTTGTGGATCGGCTGTACACACATGGCTCATTCACCTAGTACAGTTGCAAACCACATGAGCAGATGGGCCATGAACTATCAACTCAGCTTTGATCTCTTTCGGTGTTAAGACTTTTTTAAATATGTTTAATCACCTCATGAGCTCTCTTTCCCTCCATTTTCTGAAATAAACCGTAAGTTTTTTCAAGCTGAAATCAACAATAAAAATGATAGAATCGTATGGAATAGCAAGACCAACCAGCTAATCAGATTAACCAAAACAAACCATTTTCATTTTTGTGAGGTAGCCTCTTAGATTTTCAAAGACATTATGATGACTGTCACGACTTCACTTCAGCTTCAGATTTTATTACACTGTATGAAATTTACCTGAGTTTCATTTTTCTTTCTCTTCAATTTGACCTGAGGATGCGCATTTGAATGGAGAAATCGATATATTCTTGTGTTTGCAATTTAGGCAGTGGAGTCATATTCTTTGTTGAAAGTAAAGTTAGTAAAGAAAATGCTTGTGTTTCTCTTGTCAAGTGACATATATTGCGTAATTTGATATCAGAAATTATTCACTTAAGATATATTTATGCAGCTTATTTGAGCTGCGATGCTTCT
>BMAW01127075.1:169251-182791 GCA_019974015.1 Nephila pilipes | reverse complement strand
GCATTAACGGTCATGTGGCAACAGTGGCGTTAGAGCAACGCAGGACGATCAATTCTGAATGGTACACGACCATTTGTTTGCCAGAAGTCATCGGAGAAATTCGAAAAAAGCAGAAGAACAGGCGAATCATTCTTCATCATGACAATGCGAGCTCTCACACATCGACTCAAACAAAGGCATTTCTGACGGAGCGAAACATCGAACTGATGGGTCATCCGCCGTACAGCCATGATTTGGCACCCAATGACTTCTTCTTATTCCCACACATCAAAAATAAATTACGTGGACAACGATTTTCGACCCTCGAAGAAGCGGTTGATGCATTCAAAACGCATGTTTTGGAGTTACCTCAATCGGACTGGAAAAAGTGCTTTGAAAACTGGTTCAAACACATGCAAAAGTGTATTGATCATCATGGAGAATATTTTGAAAAACAATAAAACCAATTTCGATCCTACATATTTGTTTTTTCATTATTAGGACAGAAATATAAATAGCAACCCTCGTATAAGCTGAATAGTAACTTACTAAATGCCTTAAGAAACTTTTGGGAAATCGACCTAACATAAATGAAAAATATCATTACCTGAGAATGAATTAAGGATGTTAACACACAGCTTGTAGAATCTCCAAATTGTCCATCTTAATCTTACTTTACTTGCCTACACTTTATTTAACTTTCTCATAAACAAATTCCCGATACATAATACATATTCAATGAAAAAATTATCTTTTCAGGTTGTGATCTCTTGTGATTTGTGCATTGAACGTTTCTTTTGTGACTTATATAGCAAGTTACCACTAATTTAAGATTTGTACCTTGACTCAGCAAGTTCGGCCTATGTCATGTGGTAGAAGACGTGTATATTTTAATCAAATAATTTTTTTCTTTTACTTTTAAATTCTTTTCAGATGTTTATAATTCATTTGATTACGTTGTTTTGCATTCTGTTTTATCACATTTAAAAAATGGGTTTGTTGAGAGAAACGAGTCTGAAGTGATTCCTCCAGCGTAATTGAAGACATGAACTGCCAAAAAATAGAATTTGAATGTTTTAAAATTTCGTAATTCCATATTTAGAATTTAAAAGGATTTAGAATGCCATTTTATAATCATTCAATTTATTTATTTTGTTTGTTGTTGTTAGCAAATTTTTAAATATGCTAAATGGTTTGTAAATGGGTTATTGGAGAAATGGGATACGTTTAATATCAAATCTGAGCAACTCATAAATCATTCTTAGATTTCTTTAAACATATAATTGAAATATTTCCACCTTATTTGCAACAAGAATAAGAAGAAAAAAAAAATCAAGATTTTTTTTCCAGATGATATAAATAAAGTTTCAAAGTATTTGCTCAAATATGTAAAACTAAAATGTGGATAATCGTTAAGAATGAATCTGATGCTCGTAATTTAAAAAAGAAATGATTTCTTAATTCTAAAAACTGTTGAAACAATTAAAATGTTCTATTAATTGAAAATTAACTGAAATATGTCCGAAAATTTTTAAAACTATAATAAGAGGTTTAATAATAATAATAATAATAAAAAAAAAAAACTTTTATTAGAAATGTAAACTTAAAAGGAAAAAAATGGCATCTCGATTAAATCAGAATTCTGATGATGAGTCAAGGTTAGTTTTAGGCCGATTTCCACAAACTGATCTTCCATTTATACGGATAATCTTATCTTTCAATATCTAAATACATTTTTAGTTTTAAGAAATCATTGGTAATTTATTTTATAATTGTTGAAAAATTATTAATTTGATTTTTAAAGAATTTATAATTATTTTTTAATCCTCTTTAATTCGAAATCAAGTAATAAAAAAATTTCATCTCATCACATTTCTAGATGCATGTTCAATTCTATTTTTTCCCTAGCTTTCTGAAATTCTTACACTGACGGTTATCCTTTTGTCGCTTTTTTCTTGGAATAGCTCAAGGAAAGACCCGAAAGAAAGATCATCTTTCGAATATTCTGTGTGTATTTAAAAATAGCCCAATTCAAACAGTTCTATATTTTTCTTAAAAGTAAGAACAAGAAAGGGAAAAAAAAAAAAAAAAAAAAAAAAAAAACGTTTTCAAACACACACATTCCATAGTATATTTACTTCACTCTTCAGAACTGTTTACTTTGTTCTTACACTCCTTTTTTTTTTTCAATAAAAACCTATAAGAACAGTGTCACGTTTTTTTTAAGTGCAAGAAAATTAAAAAATAGTATTATTTTACAGTATATCTTGTTCACTCTGAAATTTTAGAATCTTAAGTTTTGTTCTAATAATGTTATCAACTCTAATTACTTCAGTGTAATGATTACCTAATATTAATAAAAATATTAGTTTGCGTGTGTGTCCGGGGCACAACGCAAGAACTACAAGACATCGAAACATGAAATTTGGTACTAAGATACTATGGATATTCATAGCGGAACCATTTTTTTTTCGAAATTCACTTTAGATTTTTTTTTTAAACTTTAATTTCCCTACGCATTGCTCTGACGTCATAGCGTATCTTATTCCAACAGTAGGTTTGAATTAGACTTGTTTGTTCTAGAAGTATTTTAAAAATCATAATTTTAATTATTTGTTCATCATGATTTTTATTACTATTATTATTTTTGTTATTCACAAAATAATTACGGTTCTTTTTCGAATAAACCTTTTAATAATGATCTTGACGGTCTACTGAACTTCGTATTGTAACGTTTGCCCTTCATTACCCAGCTTTTGTGCCATATCTTAATGTAATATATTAATCAAAAACTGCTAAACTCCTATTGAAAACATGCACAAAAACAAAGCAGAATTCTTTATCTATTATCACAGTGTAATATCTAATGTCCCTTTCTCTAGTTCATTCGTTCTTAATTCCACAATACTCTTCAAAGTATCTGCAATACGTAGCTCAATATTTTAATGGAACAATATTCAATCCACAAACTAACAGAAGAATTTCAATCTGAATAACAATTCTCTGACAGCAGTCGTTATCCTCTATCTCCCTTCATTTCCCATTAATTATATTTTCTTTGTTTTTCATTTTCTCTGAATCACTTCACTTCTGTCTTCATCTAATATACCTAATCACATTTCATTTTGGTGGGTGAGAAATTGTAATTTTATGTAATTCACAAATTGATAAAAGTCTCCGAGGTTAAGGAAAAGAAAATCTCAAAAAGCCCAACGTCACAGTACCATTGAACAATATTTAAAACAAAAAGATAAAAAACTTCATTACAGAATCTCCGATATTGATAATCCTCAACACAAAACAACTTTATTTCTCAACTTCCAAAATCTCGAGATATCTTTTTCAATTCTTATACAACATTTAGGTAACAGCGTTCTAACATCCAGCCCTGGATTCAATTCATGGATTGAGTTATTGAAATAGTGAAGGCAATTAATGTTCATATATTGTACTATTAATGCTGAACTCCTATTTATTGAAAAGTTGAATTGTAACCTAACTTTAAATTTAGTCTTCTAGAGAGCATTTAAGTTAAAATTTGCTAGACATTAATTTTTTTAATGTTTATTTGCATAGAAAAGTATAAACAAGTAAAATATGTTTGTGTATGTATTCATGTTCTAATTATAATAGATTTTTTTATTTCAACTAATTTATTTATTTTCAATATGTAAATGTATATAAAGAAAACTCATACTGAGATATTTTTAAGGACGCCATTTTTCCTTGCCTTCAGATAAAATTTGAAAAAAATTAGTATTAATTTAGCACAAAAAATGTTTTTGTTGATTTAATCGACTTTACTTTAGCTCATGTATATAAAATAGTCAAAAAAAAAGTTTACTTATGTGGTAATTCTGTGTTATTAAATACATTCGAAGTTATTTGAGATTTTATTCGAACAATCTAAAGAATACCTGAAAAACACTGAAACTAAGGGGAAAGAATTATTCAAAATGTTATGAAAATAAACAAGCAAACAGAAATTTTTTTACAACTGATAATGGTAAAAAATTAACTGTTACTAGCAGTTAACAAAGATAACAATTATAGTAATAACGTCTAGTACGCAATAAATTAATAAATCAAATTTATAGGCATTTAGATTAAAAAGTTTTGAAAGAGATTCAAAAGACGTTAAGATAGCTTAGAAAATGTTTTTCTGAACGATGTATCATTTTCTCAAAATAATCCTGTCAATTAAATATTTATTTCAAAATGTTTTGTTGTTGTTCCACTGGTTAATAAATTTTTAATATGTCTAAAGATGAATACATTTTTTATAAATATGTTATTTTCGTGCTTTTATTCTTAAAAAGTAATAAATTGATGCACAGTTTATTCCGTTTTTTGACGTTCTCTATTAAAAGAATAAAAATATAAATGAAAAATTTGGTTTATATGAATGATTATAAATAACTTCATTAAACTCTTATGAAATAACATTACCCTTTGATATTCTTGAAGAGTGATTCCAGTCATGTTTTGATCCCAAAAGAACATGGCACCAACCACTACTACCGTTATATTTTTGATAAACATTTATACAGGAAATGGATTCATGGCTTGAGGTGATCACAAGCTGACGTTGCAAAACGGTTTCTTTTCATGATCTCACTGACCTACTTGTGTTCCTCGGAGGAACTCCTGGAAATATCGAGACGAGGTCCTAGTTCGATAAATCGGAGCATATTATGGCGCTTTTTGTGATGAATTCTCTTGATAGGTGATATGTCTGATCTCATTATTGGCTAGACTTCTTGATGAATTTCTGGAGGATCAAAGCTCATTCAATCTCAGAAACGGTCAGTTGAATCTATGGATCTTGAAAAAGTAGAGCAACTTTTTAACGGCCTCAGTAGACAGGTGGGTGCCTTAAATTTTCCAAGGTCGTTACAGCTGCTGAAACAAATGATGATTCCTGTATGGACGTTGCTTCTGATCCAATGAATTGACGGTATAGGAAATTGATGCCATTAATGCATTACAAGTAGAAGCGTATGCATTATATATTAAATCCCTTTTCTATTTAATTTTTTTAAAAGACTTATAATATATATTTTATATCAAACAGCACATTTTAGCAAAACAAAAAAATGTAATTCCTTATCTGCAAATCGCAGTTGATGGTTTAAACTATTTTAAAAAAAAAATGACTGTTTGAAGCAATATTCCTCCACATTCTATGTTTATGTTTTCAATTTGCTCTTTCAAATTAATCACAAAAGATGGGTTATACCTTAACTTTTGGACACTAGGGTATAAACTAGTTCAGGTCGGTCCAACCCAAAAGGCTTTTGGGGCTACTTTGGAAACGCGCTATATATATATATATATATTTCTGTGTGTGTGATGAATTCGATTTATTACTTTCTTTGTAATTTTGTCTGTTGAAGCAGCAATATTCAAATTCTTACTCTACTACTTCACCTCTCGAGTCACGGGAAGCGACTACTCTTCTCGAGTCCGCATTAAATAAACGAAGAGCATTCTGAAATAAATAATACATAAATAAATAATAAATATAATAATGAAATAAATAATAAATAAGAAACTCTAATTTATTGAGTTAATTAAAAGAAACTCTAATTTATTGAATTGAATGTGTTTATACGAAATATAATTGTAAAAATTTCACTGCAGACAGACTGGCTGTTGCTATTTCACATGATGTGCGCGTCGCATTGCCTCCCCACGCTTACTAATGCACAGCCGTGTTCTTCATTAGGTTTGTTGATTAGGTATACATTGTGTTCGCCTACTCACGCAAGACTGTCCACGCAGTTTTTAAAATGATCTCAACTTTATATTTATTTCTGATCAAGGATATAAAAGAAAAATTGTGACGATAGTTGAGTCAGTGTTCTGAGATATTCCTGTAAAAATGGGATATGATACAAACGATTGGTGGTGGAATGTTCTTTGGTACTTATATGTACAATAAAAGTTTAAAATTTTTGTTCGTATGATTCCAGGTTGATACCGAGCGGGCCCTATGCGGCCCACGGGTTGACCAAGCCTAATCTAGTTCATGATTTCAGAGGAAGAATCCATAAGCTATGATCCTATTTAATTTATGGTAAAATTCTGAAAATTTAAGCCACTTTCAGTAACTGAAAAACTTCTTAAATTTAGGAAATAGCTTATAAATGAAGGAAAAAAACAAATTTATTTATGGGAAATATTACCTTAAAATATCAAAGCATCATTTTATGAAGAAAAAAAAAAGAATTCTAAAGTAAGTTTAAAATCAATATTTAAACCAAATTCACGAGAGGAAATTTAAATATACTAGCTAAAAGAAACAAGTTAAGGAACGAAACTTATCAATCAAAACCAACATATATTGTAGAAGAAAAAAGAATCAATTAAAAATATAAAAGTTATCTGAAATAAGTTATTACGAAGGAAATTCTAAACACAGAAAACTTCAGTAAAAATTACAATAAAAACGTTTCTTTCATGGGAACTCTAACCCATTTTAAAAGATTCTTTATAAGCTTAAAGAGGAAATAAAAGGCTTGTTTTCGAACTGAAATGAATTTTTGGGATCTGTTGCAGTCTTTCAGCTTGTTATTACGATACATGAGCATAAAAATGTGACAAAAATAATCTATTGTTCAAACTATTTTTCAATAACAAAATTTCAGATATACGAAATATAGTTAACATGCAACAACAACAACAAAAATTATTTCCTTATCTTGGCTTTGTGTGACAGTATTCATTATATATATATATATATATATATATATATATATATATATATATATATATAAACTGCTGTTTGTAGAAAATGCAACACCATGAAGGAATCATCAGAATCAAATGAAATTCGCAGCAAATGTCAATTATAGGATATTATGCAAATTAATAAAGTTTCAGAGCCATCGCGCGTGCGCGGCGCGCGCAGCGCCCTCTGAATTGATGCTGAAAGCGTATAAATAAAGTGCTGTAGCGGGACGTTGAAAAAAGTCTATGATTATTTGTTAGTGGCAAACGTTTAGTGAGACCTGAGTATGCCTCCACGACGGAAGAATAAGAAATTCAAGCAACTTACGGAGTTTGAACGAGGGAGGATAATCGGCCTTCGAGAAGGAGGATTTTCCTATCGCGCAATAGCAGCTCGTATGCAGCGGAACAGTTCCACAGTGATGCGAGTTTGGAAGCAGTGGACCGACGAGCACCGAACAACTCGAAAAACAGGCACTGGACGACAGAAGGTGACGTCAGAGCGCGATGATCGACACCTGCTCCGCATGGCGGTGAATGATCGCACAGCTTCCTCCAGGCAGCTGGCAGCACGTTGGTCTACTGCTACAGGTGTACAATTGTCGGCTTCGTCAATTCGTCGTCGTCTGCTGCGCCGTGGATTGCGTGCAAGGGTGCCTTTATACAGGATTCCCCTCACGGCGAATCATCGACGGCTGCGTCGGCAGTGGGCTCTTGAGCACAGAGACAGGCGAGCTGATTGGCACCAAGTTGTCTTTTCAGATGAATCACGCTTCAATTTGTGGACCCATGATGGCCGTGTTCGTGTTAGACGTTATGCCGGTCAACGCTGCCTTCCTGAGTGTATTATTGAACGACATAGTGGTCGAACACCCGGAGTTATGGTCTGGGGTGCGATTTCGTATCATGGACGATCCAATTTGATACGAATTGAGGGTAATCTCAATAGCAACAGGTACGTCCGTGAAGTGCTACAGCCCGAAGTCGTTCCTTTCCTTCAAGGCATCCCTGGAGCTATCTTTCAGCAGGATAATGCACGCCCACATGTTGCGCGGACTGTTCGAGACTTCTGTTCAGCACAACGCATGCAACTTCTTCCTTGGCCTGCTTATTCACCGGATATGTCGCCTATTGAGCACGTGTGGGATATGGTTGGTCGGCGTCTCGCTCGTGATCCGCGTCCTGCAGTTTCCAAAGACGAACTTTGGTTGCGCATACAAGCGATATGGAATTCTCTTCCTCAAGCAGATATTCAACATCTGTTTGACTCCATGCCACGTCGTATAGCAGCACTTATTGCAGCGCATGGTGGCTGCACCAAATACTGATTTCGGACGCTTAATTTGTTTCTTTTGTTTTGAAAATTTCATCATTTATTTGTATCAGTACAAGTCGTTTCTGCATTAAATTTCATTTTATTCTGATGATTCTTTCATGGTGTTGCATTTTCTACAAACAGCAGTATATATATAAAATTTTAAAAATATAAGAAATTCTAATATTTACTGTTTTGTAATGACGCTTCCTTAATAGTGAAGTACCATTGCGCGTGGCACAACTAGACGGAGCGTTAAGAATAAGCAAAGTATTCTAAAGCCTTCTATCAAAGAATGTACATGAAACCAAATACTTTAGAACTAGGGACCTTGAACTTGCGTGATAAAACTTTGACTTCATCTTTATTAACGACAGCTAATTACACCTAATATTTCTTGTAAACATATGTAATAAATTATAGTTTTATAAATTATTCAAGAAAATATTAATCCGAATTTAATATCAATATTAAAGATAAATAACAGTCTTCCATGTAATTTTTTTTAATAAAAATCATCTTGAAATTTCCAAAAAAAAAAAACTTGTTTTACTGTATCGTACTTTTTATATATATATATATATATATATCATATCATATATATATATCATATATATATATCTAAGCTTTCTCATTCTACAACCCATTAATAAAGAGTTCATCCTCATTTACTGATACAATTCCAAATTATCCATTAATTTATGTGATCACGCACTCATAAAATCTGTTGAATCAATTTTCGCATGGTCGCAAATGATCCCTATTAAACTGACAGACTCCATCAAAATCCCTCAGAATCCCTTCATCTTATGCCAGGTGAATTACTGCGTCATATGAAGAAATTCTACCTCTAAAAACGAAGGTAAGGTAAAATTCTCTTTTTTGTAGCAATCTAGATAGCGTAGCTAAGCTTCTTGCATTATTCATTTGGTTTAAGTATGTTTATTGCCTCCCCCTCTCATCGAAATGAATAAACAGTCTAAATTGCTCAAATGTGATCTCATTAAAACCATGAATTTGAAAATGGCATTTTTACTTATTCGTTAATGTTAGAATTTTTTTTAAATATATATATATATATATATATATATATATATATATATATATATATATATATGGTGTGTGTGTGTAATATTTATATTTGTTTTTTCGGTAATCATTAACCCTTCAATCATACATGGCCCCCTAAATGTTTTTTGCACTTTGCTTTTTTCCCCCCTCCATTATTTTTGGAGAGATGTTAGTTCTGAGACGCGAAAATATCCACGCCATATTTGATTATAATATGTGTAGAGCAGGGAAAGAAAAGTTACAAGTTTAATTGTTTCTACCTTGCCTAAACTGACCAAAATACTGACTTCCTTGAATTTAATCTTCAGGAGGCATGAAGACGTACAATTATCAGGAAAAGGCCATGCCTCCTGAAATCCACGATAGAAATGACGACGTGTAAGAAAACTCGAGCATAATGATTTCCATTACAGCTCCGTTTAGCGGTTCACCTCTCCTCCGCCTGTGTATTGTGTGATGAAAATTGCTTGTTTAAAATTTTCTATCACCCCTTAAAATTTTTCCCGTGAGTTTCGAAACCCTCTTCATAATCAACGAGTGGGTATTTAATAACAAGACTAGCGGTGTAAAACATTTTATTTTGATTTCATATATTGTATATTTAATTACTATCACCTTCATTATACACCTCTCCTCTGTCCCTACATTGCTCCATGCGAATCTTCCATTGTTTGAAACAATGCTGGAAATCTGTTAACTCCTTCAGGACGCGTCTTTCTCTTTCACAGTTTTAACGGACTCAAATCTTGTTCCTTTTAAAGCAGATAGAAGTCGCATGGCACAAGATCCAGCGAATAAGATGGAAAGTTTAACACTAGGATGCTGTACTCAGCTAGAAACCTTTTGACAGACAATGTGGAATGATTTGCTCTTCCACATTTCGGGTCTTTTTCGATTTTATTTCGCGTTCAGCAAGAACGTGAAGGTAGTAATGTTGATTAATAGCTTGGCCTTCAGGAACCCAGTGAAGGAATACAATCACATGAATATCGAGATAAAAAAAATCATTGTGTACTTTGAGTTTTGATTTGCTCATTCGAGCTTTTCGGCTCTCTGTGAAGATGAGCTCTTCCAGTATATGGATTGGCGCTTCATTTCAAGATCATAAGGAAAAAGCTACGACGATACGTTCGTCGTTAAACCCACTTTCGTCACACGTTATTATCCTTTCCAATAAATCTGGGTCATTTTCAGTGGCATTCAAAGCATCAATACAAACATTCTTCTTGTTGTTCAAACGTGAGAATTTTAGGCACCATTTTGAAACATACTTTTTACATGTTAAAATTGTTACGTAAAATTTTCCGAATGGATTCTTCGTCAATTCTTGCAGTCTCAGGAATCGCAAGAATACTTAACCAACGGTCAGATTGAACTGGATTATCGATTTTTTTTTTTTATATTGGGATCCGTTTATGACGTTTAAGGATGACCCGAGCATGAATCATCTTCTATGTCTTCTCGACTATCTTGAAAGTGCTTAAAATACTCAAAAGCACTTGCATGCGATAAACGTTCATTACCATATACTTCTTTCAATAAATTATTAGTATTGATTTTTCCCAAGTTTCATGTGAAATTTCGCAACAATTTGTTGCTCTATTCCTACACTCCGGTTGTTTCTCCAGCGAAACAAAAAAAAAAAAAAAAAAAAAAAAAAAAAAAAACCCTCCAATGTGAACGAAGGCTACGGCTATACAGATTTGTTAACAGAATAGAAGGCACTGCATTCGTAAGAGAAGGTTTCACTCAAAACAGCTGTCGATCGCTGGTGTTTCGAAAATGTGTACTTCCTCTGTAACTAACGTCAGTCTCGTTATTTAATATTCACATCTATTATATATATATATATATAAATAATTCATATGGGAAAGAGTCCGTAATCGAGATTTTTACTGACAAATGGCTCTGGAACAGAAAAGTCTAAGATCCTCTTGCTTCGAAGGAATTATACGCATCACTTTGCCATGGCAACAATTTTTTTTCTCCCCTTCACGAGCCCTAGTATCAAATATCAGAGAATAAGTCCCCCCCTCACCGATCGATATGAACTCCCTTCTTTAGAAGGATAAGGTACCTCATTTTGCCATGGCAACCATTTCTCCTACCATGAGATCACGCCCATACAGGTGGTATCAATCAATAAGTTATTTTGGTCTAGATATTTCTCGAAAATGGTTAATGCACTTATTTTGTAATATTAATAACTGAAAAGGTCGCAGTTCTTTCACTCTGTTAAGAGTCCTTTTTCCCTTATAATTATTATTTCATATTATTGAAAATTAAATGAATGAGTATTTTTATTATTCATGATTTTTATCTCTTTCTTTCAGGCAAGCTCAAATCAAATATTAATAATAACAATAATGTAAGATAAATGGAAACAATCTTTCGCTTTCCTTTCTGACAATTGCAATTCAGAGAAAAATTCAGCTCTTATTTGTAATTTTTGGGGGAATAATAGGAGAAACTACTAAGCTAATTTTCTTTTTTAACTAATCAAGATTAAAATGCCTTACTTTCAAGTACATAAACAACGCGTCAATTGATCGGCTTAAGAAAATGCATTAATGGGAAAATTCCAGGTAAAATTTCTACCGAAAACTAATTTAGCTTATGATAATCGAGTAGTTGAAAACTGGGTGTGTGCATGTTTTAATATTATTCTTTAGTTTTGATTATTTCTTTTACAAAATTGAATTGTAATATATCTGCAAAATATTCGTGAAATGACTTCTGAAAATACAAATTTTGCCCAATTAGTAACACGTTTTTCGATCCTATATTTAAATTTTTTTAACGCCTTTTTGCCTAAAAATGTAAATTATTTGCATCGTTAGTGAGTATTTTTTTTTCTTCTTCTTTTTACATAAAAATATATATTTTATGCTAAAAAAATTGCAGTACTTCGTGAATTAAAATTATTATCAAGTATCAGTAAAGGCTATAAATGAGCATAATTTAGAACTGCAAGAAAAATCAAATCCTCTTTAATTTTTCTAATATAAAAATATCAATATTATCACTTTAAAACTAACATCTGTGTTGAGCTGTATTAGCACCATTAGCTGTGGACTTCACAATTCCGAATTGTGGTTGAGTGAAGAAAAAAACCTGAATTGATACTTAAATATTTTTATCATGCCACTTGTGGACATTGGGCATCAGTTGAAATGAACACGAAGTAATTTTCGTTAACCCTGGAGAAAATTATAAGCTGTTGCTTAGTACTTTACATTTTATTATAATTCATATATTTTTGCTAATATCTATTTTATAGTAATAAGTTGTCCAGTATTAAGAGATATCCCCCCCCCCCACCTTAATAGAATATTTTTCTATGAAAGCGAATGATTTTAATTTAGGAAGTTCTATCACCTTATAGGAATTCATTTCTTCATTATTGAGGTGACGAATTGTCCTCCTTTAGGGAGGACAGGCCTTCTTTTGTAGGTTATGTCCTTCCTCGAAAAGTGTCCTCCTTTTCCATATTTTAAAACTAATCTGTTAATCTCTCTATTCAGAGATGTCGCACGAAATTGTTACGCAAATGTTGCATACAAAAAAACTTTTAGGATATCAAAAGTTAAACGACCCGCTATAACACCTGCTATAGAGCGTATTTTACAATTATTTGAGCTTCTCTGTTAATTTTTTTAAGTTTAGACGTCCAAAAATTCTTGAATTTTTTTTCAAATATAAATTATCGGATATATTAATGTATTTTGTACATAATCAGGCTTCTATTTTCCACAAAACGATTCAAAATATTGAAGCTGAACATATTTCAGCTACAGAAGTTAGTCTTATTTTGAACGATTTTGTCCTTTAAAATAAATCCCGATTCGAAAAAAAAAAATTCATTCCTTTAATAATAAAAAGAAAATTATCAAACTTTGAGGAATCAAATCCGAGCACAATGGAAAAGTGTACCAAAAAAAGGGCAGAATTTTCACCAAACATCTTTCCAATATGTCGGATAATGGTCTGAAACAAATATCACAGGAAATAACAGTGTACAATGGAATTTTTGACTTCATCGCAAGTAAATTGGGCAGATATTGAAAATTGTGTTGAGTTTTTATTGAAAGAAATGCTTGATATTAAAATCTATGACAATTGTCTGTTGGAAGAAATTAGAAGACTGAATGTATGTTTAAATTCTGATAAATTAGAACAATATGAGAGAATCAATATGTTGAAAATGATAAAGGATAAGTGGAAATATTTAACCATTTCAAAAATAAACACATTTTATATGAAAATTTAGTTATTTTTCTTGAATTTACATAGTACTGTCATGGAACTAATGCTGCAGTTGAAAGAGTATTTTCAATTGGTAATGATTTTTGGACAAGTAAGAAATCAAGATTGAATATCGATACTCTAGCTGCAGCACTTACAGAAAAATTCAATATGAATGGTATTTCTTGCTCCGAATTT
>BMAW01127075.1:153846-169241 GCA_019974015.1 Nephila pilipes | reverse complement strand
CACTTACAGAAAAATTCAATATGAATGGTATTTCTTGCTCCGAATTTTCCAATACATTGTTAGAAAATGATATATTGACAAAAAAACATTCATTTAATGGAAAAATATTCGTTTAAGTAAATAATTAAAAGGGATGTAAGCATAATCAGTGTATTTTTGTTTGAATTAATAAAATATTTTATTTATTTACGCTGTACTTTTTTCTTACATTGTTTCGCCCTCCTTTACATTGTAAAAAAAATTGGTCTCCCCATCATTATAAATGTTTAAAATTTAATATAACTCAAAATTAAAATTTGTATTAAAACTATATCTTAAAATTAATGGTTAAAGTATTAAATTTAAAGAAAAACTAATTGAAGCAACTTAGGTTGGCTTAGATAGCAGAGAGTGACTTAACCGCTCGCTTCGGAAAAGAGTTGTGCCAGATAGCAGCAGTAGCCGAAGACACCGTTAGGCTTGAGACTCATGTCTGCGCAATTCGGAACTAAAAAACGACGAAAGCTCCCTTTACTAGGAGGGAAAATGGTCGTATTAAAGGAAGGGCCAAGTACTTATCTGATACCAATCGTACTGAACATAAATAAATATTATCTCATAAAAGCGAAATTACACGCTTTCTTTTTCTTAATTTTCCTTGATTTCAAAGTGTTGACTTTTTTGATGCTCTTATTTTTTTTTTCTTTCAATGTTGTTTTCATTTTACTCCATTTTCTAACATTTGTGTTTAATAGCTGTCATGAAGTTTAAAAATGACGCTACAGGGGATACCTCTTCTAGACGTGAACAAGCTAGTCAAAGATTCTGGTTATCTTCCAACCCCGAATTGGTGTTCGAAACAGATATTTTCATTTGCATTTCTATTTTCATTCATAGCTATAATTGTGACGTTTGGCTATTCGCCGAACGTTACAATTATAGTCTTTTCACAAACCGTGAGGATTTTTTGTATTAGAATTCTTTGCCAACTAAATGAAATGTAATTAGCAAATTAGATTATGATAAAAAAAAAGTTTAATGAAGTGAATTAGGGAGAGTGCTATATAAACGAAATAAAATTAAAAGGAATGAGAAGGGAGACGAATGATAACGAAAGAGTGATAAATATAGTAAAATATTATAATCAATTGTTTGTTATAAAATTGGTTGAAGTGACTCCTGCTTAGAGTAATAAGAGTCGGATCTGCTGTAAGCAAGAAGTATCTCTCTCGGTGTGAGTGGATAAGCTAAGACTTGATTGTTTCATTTTTAGCTAGGATTAAAGTGAGTTAAGAGAGATTCGGGAAAGAGCAACCTTACATATTCTGTGAAGATAGCTAGCAAACTGTGTTGTCTTTTGTTTCTGATGTCTCTTCAATTGGATTTATGAACTTATTGATTGCTCAAATGAACT
Organism: Nephila pilipes; assembly: GCA_019974015.1. Classification (NCBI taxonomy): domain Eukaryota; kingdom Metazoa; phylum Arthropoda; class Arachnida; order Araneae; family Nephilidae; genus Nephila; species Nephila pilipes. The sequence continues at coordinate 167,848 of BMAW01127075.1, read as the reverse complement.
TTAAAATATCTGTGGAGTTAAGGAATGAAGGAAGGATGCAACAAAGTTAATGATATTATTTAGCCTCTGCTGCCTTTTCCCACCATTTCTTTCTACTTTCCCAATAGGGGGAGATATCCAGTTTGTGGGCAGCACTCAGCTTTACCCTAAACGAAAGACCCAATAGATCCCTATTACCTCCAAGTGATAAGGTTGTCCTTCTATATCGTTAAAGGTTATCCCCTATAAAAATTGGTTTTTAAAACGTTTTTCTGAATTTCACTTGGTGTGTGAGTGGGTGTGGGTGTCATCAAATTTTCGATCGTTAATTTAACCAACTTCCCATCAAGCTAGAGCTTTGAAATTTTGGGAATCGTTCGTACTCGCCTAACAATCCAATATTCAGACGTTTGCGACAAGTTTTAACTAATATTTCAATTGTTTTAATAAGTCAAAATATTCTTTCCTCTCGGCGCTTTTAGGATTGAGGAAAAAATTTCTTTCCCCCTATGGGAACACCGGGCACTCCCCACGCCGCATGAGGTATCGTAAAACCTTTGTACTCACAAAGGGGAGATACTATCTCCGAGATAGTAAGGGTTGCTGACTTTTAGTCAGTAATCATTGGCAAGAAAGAAAGATTCCAATATTTGGCGCAGTGTCTTATCACAATAATTTTTTCTGAATTCTGATTCCCATTTTTTTTAATAGAATGACTTACAAACTTTCAAATGCATGTTTTGATTTTATGAGTATTATGAATATTTTAATACGCTCACAAATGTCTCTTTTTAAGTAAATTTTGAAGTTAAAAATAACTAACAGTTTTAACTAATATTTCAATAATTTTCTCTAATAAACTTTGCCACCATATAAAAACGTTGTTTTTAAAAACGTTGGTTTTTATATCAAATTATTTCATTGCTTCAATAAACAGTTATCTTTCTCCTTTGAGGACTTTGTTGCTCTCTTTTTTTTTCATTTTTTCTAATCTCCAAAAATCCACTTCACTTTTTTTTTTTTATCCTGTCACTTGATTTATTAAAAATTAACAATGTAATGAAATATCTTTATGGAACACTGAATAGGATATATTTTCCAAATATTGTACATTTATTAATTACATAAGAATATAAATTTTAATGAAAGTTGAAATCTGCTCAGAACAATTTTCTGTAATATATGTCAGTGGGAGGTTACATCGAATGAAATAATCAAATCATCAAATGAGATAAAGGAATATTTATAATAGCTATTATTCTCAAAAGAATGTTGCTTATTTGAATTCCAATTTCAAATAACTTATTTTACCAATCGTATTAAAATTTCTTATTATCTTAAAACGTGATATTGTTATTATTGTAGACAGAGGCTGAAAAAATATTTTATAAATCTCAATAAAAATTCGTTTAATACAGCATTTAAAATTGGAAGGATAAGGTAACCTTGTGACATTGGGCTATTCGCGGTTTCTCTTCACTAACCTTGGGGACTTTCAATTGAGATTGATTGCTTTCACTAAACAACCTTTGCCCAACCAAAAATGAAACGTGATGAAGAACGTAATATGCAAAGCAGTTAGGAATAAAGTGAAGCGGTTAAATTAAGAAGTATATAAACTCCATCTGAAGGAGTAGAGTATCTGAAGGAGGATCAGAGAGGCGTTGTAGTGAGAGGAGGCGAAGTCTAAGTGCTATATAAGAGGAAGGCGAATTTACAGATTAGTATTGAGGTCCGAGTATAGTCTACTCGGTTGGATATTGGTTTTAGTATTTTCAGCAGTTGTTCCAGATTCGGAGTTGCAGTCGATAAGAGATATTGGTAAGAGGCTGTTAAATTATTATTGGTGGGTTGAACTAAGAGGTTGAGAACTTAAGCTAGAGAGCATAATTATTGTGTCATAGTAAATATATATCTATAAATTGTGGAAGTTGTTTTGGTGATTCTATAATTATTTGTGTCGTAGTATTTAATATTGTTATTAGTGATGGCACAAGATAACGCCCGGGTCGACCGGGTGTTACACTGGCGCCCAACCGTTCCCACCCCTGGAGTAGGAGCGGCCGTGTTTCCCGTTGAGTTTTTCGATGGTTCGGGGAATGTTAATGACTTTTTGTCTAGCTTGGAGGATAACATAAACTTCCATGGCATACCGGAGGCCCTTCAACCGGCATATTTGAGGAATCATCTCACAGGTCGTGCTCGTGAGTGGTACTCGGTAATAGGTGAAAATTTAGTTAGAGGTAGAGAGGGGGGTATCGACGGTTTAAAGCAAGCCCTACAGCGTACTTTCCCTGCAGTGAGAGACCGCACGGAATTAGAGGCAGAATATTATGGGTCTAAGCAAAGATCTAGTCAGTCGCCAGTAGCATTTATCTTACGAATGCTTAAGGTTGCTCAGTTGCTGAATTTTGTAGTTACGGAGGCGACAATAGTGCAGCACATAATGAGCCGCTTGGCCCCAAATGTGCTGGACTATATTGAGCTTAGGAATCCCACTACTAAAGCACAACTCTTGGAAGTAGCGACAACATACGAGTCGCGTCATGCCTCTTATAACGCCGGGAAAGCAGAATGTGGTGGCCGATATGTTATCTAGACAAGCCTTTGAAGGACAGGCGCTTGAGGGTGTCTCTTGCGCCATTATCAATTCACTAGTATTAACGTCGAGAGAACAGCTGATAGGTGAACAGAGACAGGACCCGGAGTTGGGTCATATTTATCAGTATTTGGAAAACCCGGAGGATTCGGCAATAAACTCGGGAATATGTGAAAATTGGTCCCAAGACTTTAAACTAATTGATGGTATTCTTTTTTATACAAAACTGCTAACTCCTGAACACGAACTACGAGCTTATATTCCGCAAACTCTGCGTGAATCTTTGCTAAAGGAGTTTCACGATAATCCATTGGCGGGTCATTTTGGCATAAGAAAAACCTATGCCAGAATAAAAGAGTCGTGCTACTTTCCTAAAAAGAGGAAAATCTTAAGCGAATATGTTTCAACGTGCGACATATGTCAACGCTATAATTATAAAAACGCGTTTCCAGCTGAACAATTAATTTCTGTAAAAACGACGTACCCAAATGAACAAATTTCTTTAGATTTGTTAGGGCCGTACCCAGCCTCGAATCCCGAAAGGTATCGTTTTCTTTTAGTAATCGTCGATAATTATTCTAAATGGGTCGAATTAATTCCTTTACGAAAAGCTTCAGCTAAAGCAGTGGCCACTGCCCTTTTTAAAAGTTATACAGTGGCACAAACAATAGAGGATACACCTTACTTTTACTTGATAAATTCAACTTTCAATCAAAATAACACCTTAACCAGAAGTGCAAATGAATTTTTATTCTTAGACATAACAAAAGGTTTAATTAACAGTAAAAATAAAGAAAAATCAACGACAAAATTCTAAAATAAAACTTTTTAGAGGCATTTCAAATAAACATAAGCAGATTTTTACCTCAAAAAATTGAGGATACACAAATGAAATTTTTGTTTAACTACCACTTGATTTCTTTTTGCTTGCTACTAAAGTTTGGGAAATTTTATCCTAAACTTTTTCAACTGTTATTTCTTGTCTTTTGAAGTTGGTTATGAGAATATAAAGCTGTAATTTTAAATGGAAAATGGCTCCTCGGAAAGAGACTAGTATTGATGTAAGAAAATTTATATTAAGGTTATTTAAGAAGGGAAAATCTTATCGTGAAATAGCTGAAATTGTCGGTAGAAGTCACTCATGTGTCCAGAAAATCATTGGGAAATTTAAACGCGATGGATTAATTCAAAATAAGAGTGGAAGAGGAAGAAAAAGTATTCTGAGTGATGTAGCTAAAAGGAAAATTTTAAAAGATATCAAGATTAATCCTAAACTGAGTGCAGTCAAACTAGCTGCAGAAACTTCTCGAATAATCTGCAGAAGTGTAAGTGCTGAAACTGTGAGAAATGTGATTAGACATGCTGGATATAGCAGTCGAGTAGCTAGAAAGAAACCTTTCATAAGCTTACAAAATCAGAAAAAGCGTTTGGAGTTTGCAAAAACTCATCAGTTGAAGACAGAAAACTTTTGGAAGAAAGTTATATTTAGTGATGAAAGTAAATTCAACATTTTTGGAAGCGATGGTCGTCACACCGTTTGGAGAAAGCCGAACACCGCTTTGGATCCAAAAAATTTACGTCCTACAGTTAAACATGGTGGTGGCTCTGTCATGGTTTGGGGTTGTATGGCTGCAAATGGAGTAGGAAATTTAGTTTTTATAGATGGTATAATGGATCATAAGCTTTATATAGACATACTCCGCAACAATCTTAAAGAAAGTGCACAAAAATTGGGTTTAGATGGAAATTTTATATTTCAGCACGACAACGACCCCAAACACACGGCACGTAATGTCAAAATTTTGTGTCTTTTTCATTGTAAACAGCAATTGCACAAACCGCCACAATCCCCTGACATCAATGTCATAGAAAATTTGTGGGCCACACTAGAAACATCGGTCCAAAAACACCAGATTAGAAACAAAGCCCATTTAAAGCAAGTGTTACAAGAAGAATGGGATAAATTATCTCCAGATACCACTAAAAAATTGGTCGAATCGGTACCAAGACGTTTGGAGGACATTATAAAAGCCAAAGGACATGCAACAAAATACTGATACTGTCTATGCATGTAATATATCGAAAAAATTTCATTGGTGTATCCTTAATTTTTTGAGGTAAAGATCTGCCTATGTTTACTTCAAATATTTGTGAAACTTTTAATTTTAGATATTTTTTTGTTGATTTCCGTTATTTTTACTGTAAATTAACCCTTTTATTACGAGTAAAAGTAAAAATACGTCTTCTATTCTAGTTAATGTGTTATTTTCATTAAAAGTTGGATTTATCAAGTGAAAGTAAGGTGTATCCTCAATTGTTTGAGCCACTGTATATCTAGATATGGGACCCCAATTCATTTCTGAAATATTTGAGGAACTATGTCGCACTTTGAACATAGAGCACATAAAAATTACGGCTTTTAGGCCGCAGGCTAATGCTTCGGAAAGAGTCAATAGAAATATTGTGCAAATGATTGCCAGTTACGTGCAATCGAACCACACTTCTCGGGACCAATTTCTGCAACAGTTTGCCTATGCAATTAGAACGGCGGTGCATGAAACAACAGGAAAGACCCCAGCCGAACTGTTTTTAAAGCGTAAATTAATAACGCCCTTCCAAAAACTGATACAAGTCCCCGAGCATGGAGACATGGTGTGCAGGGATATTGAAAAACTCTTGGCAGAGGTTCAGCAAAGAACGGAGATGCAGCAAAATAGACAGGCTCGGTACTACAACAAGAGAAGAAGGGAATGGACAGTTAAGGTAAATGATCTTGTATTAGTGGAAACGCATCCAATTAGTTCAGCAATTCAGAAGAGGGTAGCGAAATTTCAGCCAAAATTTGAAGGACCCTTTAAAGTGGTTCGAGTGATACAAAACAATGTAGTGATCCTAAAGCATGGAAGGGAGACCACGGTCAATATTGACCAAGTCAAACGATATCACCAAAGAAAAGGTAATAGAGAGGGGGAGTTGATTGAACAAAGTGTCTATAGGAAGGATCGAGAAACACAGTCGGGACATAGCAGGCAGGATAGCTATGAGGAGAGCCCAGATCCTCAATCAGTTAGACGTAAGGGTAATTCGAGGCTAGACCGCCGAGTGCCACAAACGAAGCGGAAGACCTCAGTTGAGAGTAATGGGAGTAAGACGCAAAAAAAGCGTTTCTTAAGGAAAGCGGTAGGTCCCAGCCAGCAGGGAAGCAGATACAGGGATAGGCCAGGCAAACGGCAATTATCTAGGAATTCAACCTCCTCTCTAAACTCTCCGCCTCCAGAAAGGAAAATGCCCTTAAGGTTGGACACGAGAAGGAAAAGGCAGCCAACGTCATCACTGCATAATTCCAGGCCAGCCAAGCGTTCTCCAGTGCAGTTGAGAGGAAGACGAGAAGATACGGCAATCCGAGAGGAACAGTCAGAAGGAGCCACCTACATCCGACAGAGGGAAGAGAACCTCGCCACAAGACGAGAGCAGACCACAAGGAGTCCTTACAATCTCCGCAGCAGGAAAAGGCATCGAGGAGGGGCATCCGATATTTCAGCAGAGGAACGAGCCTTTTTAGAAAGAATGTGGAATGGAAAAGAGATTCAACTGCCCGAGAGCCTAGTAGGAGAAATAGCTTCACGCCAAAGCTGAATCGGATCCGAGATTTCTTGAATAGCAAATATCAGGTTGTATTATTCCTTGTTATTACATTTGATTTGAGGACATTATATTGTTGAGACAACAAGTCTTTAATTTTTACGGCTTCAGTTCCAATACGGCAAACAGCATTGGCTCTTACTCCACTGAGAGCTGAGAACTTTGATGAAAGGTTTGAATTTAGTTAATTGTAAATCGCCAGGTTGGTGATCTTTCCGAAGGGAAAGTATTTTTTGTTATAAAGATTGGAACTTTTAAATTGTAAACATTTGTTAGAAGTATAACACTTGTTTATTCATTGTTTTTTTAAGAGTAGATGTCTTGTTATTTTGCATGAATTATGTATAATCATTTCATAACTGTATTTATGTTATACATCTGGTCACAGCGTGGCGTAATTAGGGATCGCGACTAATATTAACACTTAGCGCAGCGTAAGTTCGCATTTTGCATTGTTCTGTCTCTTGACCAGATCGCGTCATTCATCAAATTCTTGAATTTTGTGTGGAAAATTGTGTATATTAGTATGAATGATGTTTACTAATGTTTAAATTTTTCCAAAATAATGTACACGACAATCCATTTCAGGGTAACAGACCCTGAAAATGAACTGCTATTGAGAATAAGCCGAAGAAAATTCTCCGGCTGAGAAGGAAGAAGAAATTGAAAAATGTTTGTTAATAAAATATTTTGTAATAATAGTTTTCTTTTTTGTAAGCTCTCAATAGGTTAAGTGTTCATTCAAGCTTTAGGAGTGGCCTAGTAAATTCAGAAAGTATCAAATTTACTTATTAAGAGGGTATAAATTTGGAGCAATTTATTAAGTAGCATTAGAATTCAGAACGTAAACAGGTTCAGGATAACGTCCAATTACGTAGGCATTCGGACTTTAATCGTAATTTCACGCTGGGTTTTTGTACCCAACGATAAATCACGTTTCAATTCTGGGGAGGGGTTGTGACATTGGGCTATTCGCGGTTTCTCTTCACTAACCTTAGGGACTTTCAATTGAGATTGATTGCTTTCACTAAACAACCTTTGCTCAACCAAAAATGAAACGTGATGAAGAACGTAATATGCAAAGCAGTTAGGAATGAAGTGAAGCGGTTAAATTAAGAAGTATATAAACTCCATCTGAAGGAGGATCAGAGAGGCGTTGTAGTGAGAGGAGGCGAAGTCTAAGTGCTATATAAGAGGAAGGCGAATTTACAGATTAGTATTGAGGTCCGAGTATAGTCTACTCGGTTGGATATTGGTTTTAGTATTTTCAGCAGTTGTTCCAGATTCGGAGTTGCAGTCGATAAGTGATATTGGTAAGAGGCTGTTAAATTATTATTGGTGGGTTGAACTAAGAGGTTGAGAACTTAACCTAGAGAGCATAATTATTGTGTCATAGTAAATATATATCAATAAATTGTGGGAGTTGTTTTGGTGGTTTTATAATTATTTGTGTCGTAGTATTTAATATTAGATATTAGTGATGGTACAAGATAACGCCCGGGTCGACCGGGTGTTACAACCTAGTGCCTAAGGATGCGAATTTCAGGATGTTCGAATCCTGATTAAAACCACGCAGAATACAAGGAACATACATTTTCAGGTGTATTTCTCTTGCCTAACCTTGGTTCAGAATTACGAAGTCCGTCGCCTAAAATCTTGTTATATGACAGTAATGAAAACAAATTACGAAATTTGAATGTATCATATATATTCTAATATAATTTCGTTCTATAAAATAGAAAAGAAGACATAAAATTTGGTAACTAATTTTAAAAATTTTATCTGAAAGCAATATTCTTAGAAACTTCATGTAATCTTAAGCTACATCAAAATTAAAAAAATAATGGAATCATCTTTGAATTATAAATGTATTTTGTAAATTTCTCTCTATAAGAGATTTTGTTCATACGATGTGAAGCTATCAGTGCTCTATAATTTCATTAAATTAAATTCTTCTTGCCAAAACTGCGAAAATAGGAGTAAATTGTTACTATCTGAATTTTAAAGATATCTTAATAAACACGTCTTCTAATGTTAAATTATTAAATCTGTTTGTCCGATATAGATGATTTTTTAAAAAATTAAAATTAATATATTCTTTGCGTAAATAAAGATAAAACATTTGAAAAGATATAAAACTTCATCGGATTTCTTCGTAGTAAAAATTTATCAAATATTTTCGTTTAATAAGTAAAAAAAAAATATTTTAGTGGAGGAAAATGTTTCACACCTATGAGCACTATCCTTAATAACAGAATAAAATTTTAGATATGAAATTAACACGAAATCTGTAACAAAGTAGTAAAAACTCATTTTTTCATTCATGTGTTTTTGCTAAAATCGTGAAAAAGCAATTCATTATGTTTATTGCCCTAATCTGCATTATTGTTACAATATTCCCCTGGATAATTAATTCCCTATTATTTGTTCGAATAAAGCGGTGAAAAAAATTATTTCGAAGTCTGACAAAAAATTCAGGATATGGATATTATAATATATTGAATATTTATTAACATGGTAATTTGAAGAAAAATACGAAAGCTATTATTAATTCTACTTGAAACACAGCTTCCCATACTCAACACCACGCAAAGTTGATTTCTTGGAACCTTGACCGATTTAATTGTGTAATGTAGGCTATAGATAACCCTTGTCAGAGATATTCGCATTGAACTACCGTTTTTGTTTCCCAACTTCCCATTCAAAAGCTAAATAAAGAAGTTTACTACTCCAAAGCAATAAATAAGCCAAGTTATGGTCAGCTGCTTTGGTCAGTTACATTCATGAACACCTGACTCTGCTTCTCAGATATGGCAGGGTTGATTCACCTTTGTGAGGAATTGTGAACCATGACATAGATATATATTGGGATTTAGGGCCTAGCCGCTTGACGTCCGACATCTACATGCACGTGCGTTAAACAATATGACCGGATATTGACCGATAAGAGCGATTGGTATTGGGGGCAGAAACGGAGGTTGTCTGTGAAATTTGGCTGTCCAATCACAAATGAAAATGATTCGAGGGGGGGGGGCGTAAGTCAGCCTTACCCTGGGATTTAAAAGGGACAGATAAAAACAAAGAAAGAGGAGAGGGGATCCGGACGGAGAGCGAAAGAAGGCAATCCTGTAAGGATGAGAGAGAGAGGATGCGATTTAGGCTATTTCCTGCTCTTGCGATTTTGGTGAATTCTATCTTTTAGGGAATAAATTCATTGGATATATACTATTCGTAGTAACTTGAATGAGATATTTTGTTCGGGACTTTGTGCGAAGAGTAAAAAGGCAAAAACGCCTTCTAACTTGAGTATAACTCTTACAATTGTACAATAAAGAAGTAATTTTACTTAAACTGTGTGATTCCTTCACGCTACCGATCCATTCCACAAATTCTGGGGTCACGACGTTACAACTGCATCAACTCTTATTATGGTTATGTTCGTGAGCTCGTACCTAGCGATGTTTCGGTTGAGCGGATTTTTAATGGTATTAGGGCGCGAACATTTTGCTCATCCAAAAGTCACCAACTCACGAAGATAACCATTTGTCTACCGCAGACATCATTTCAATGCAATAAGATAAAATATTGTTCTTAAAAAGTGTTTATTCATGTAAATATCTAAGCACCGAAATTTTTTTTTAGCTTCAGCACAATACTTTTTTTTTCTTTATTTTCTGCATTTAATTGAGAAAAACCTTATACATTTCATTTTGTTTCTTATAAAAGGAGTTTTGAGGATCTCTCTTCTCTTTCTCTTCATAAGTTATGCAACATGCATATACTAAAGTATGAAAGTGGCAGCATATTTAAAAATATGTGCAAATGCCTGCACTCGAAATTTTTCTACGTAAATATAGTTAATAATTTTTGGGGATAATCTCTTTTATAAGTACATTTAGTTACGTTAATCGAAATAAAAAGCGTTACTTTTGGGTTTTAATAATAATATTTAAACATGTGATGAACAATAAAACACACATGCAAAGCAAACACTTTTAAAAAACAAATATATAATCTTTTTTTGTAGTTTTGACAACAATTCATACTATTTAATAACCGAAATAAACTTTGTAACACAAGTTCTATAACAGCTGGTGCTCTAATGTGCAAATAACTAAATACTGGAAAAGAGAATATGAATTTTAACTCTGGTGGTATAAATAAGGAATGCAGAAACAATTCACAATACTTCGGCTAACATATTCATGGTGTATATGAAATATAGTAGAACTTCCTAAAAGGGACAATTTGGTTGGACCAAGTCCTTTGAGTGGGATTAGTTTAGTTATTATTAACGTGACACTAGAAGCATCACGAGGACTATTGGCGACGGACCTGATAATTTTGAACAACGGTCAAGTGACGAGGACAACACCTGAGCTGGCACCCCCCCTCCTAACATCCACACCACATCACCTGCGGACTTTGGGGCCCGACGATTTATAGGGCATCAGCCCCGGCTACATGGCGGGTCTTCAGCGGCCAAGGATCGAACCCGTGGCTCAACGAAAGCCGCCGGCCACGAATACGAAGCCATGGCCACTAGGCTACCGCGGCCACCTCCTTTGAGTGGGAGTCTATAGTGTATTCACCTCTCATTAAAGGGAACTCTAATTATTTAAAACGGACAGTGAAATTTTTTTTTTCAAAATAAAACAAAAGTAAAAGTGAGTGAGTGAAAGTTAAATAGGCGAAGTGAGTGAAAGTTAAACAGGGTGAAGTGAGTGAAAGTTATTGGTGCAAAAGCCAGATGTGGCTCAGCTGCACCAAACAAGATGCAACTGAGATCTAGACGTGAGAAAAAAAAAATTGAAAAAAGACAAAAATTGGTTGACAAGAATGTGGGTCGAAAATAGAGAAGGATCTTTAGGGTAACCCAGGGTTTGCGGATTCAGGGGACCGGCACGCGATAACATACCTGAACAAGAAATCCCAATCAAAAATTTATAAGTATTTATCTCGTTGTTTTCCTTCAAAGTTATATGTTGTATCCAAGCACAAGACCGAGCTATCTATCATACAGTAAAGCCTTTGTTGCTCCATTCCTTTGTCAATCAATTGTACTGTAATTTCTTAATTTTCAATTTGAATTTGATTTTTGAGTGAATATTTAATTTATGTCTAGATTTAGGACTAAGCAATCGTGAATAATAAACGAAATAAATACAGTTAAGTCTTACGAACTTTTTGAAGGAAAAAAAAACAATTGTTCCCCTCTCTCCCACGTCGATTTTTTTCTGGATCCGTTATTGCTTCGGGGTCATGATTCTTCTACTTACGCAAAGAAAATAAGCTTTGTGAGGAGGGCTGTGTTTTCTTCATACACACAAAGAAAGGTTGAGAGGTTCTTCATTTCTCCAACCTGTCTTGATAAGGACAAATTACGCCCAAAGGAACTAAGGAAGGTTAAACATCAGAAAAGGTTTCTTGATTGGGCTTATTAAATTTCTTCTTGAAAATCTGATATTTTTTTCTCTTTAAATTTTAACTTCGCAGTTCTATAAATTCATTAATAGTAAACTTCTATTTTATCAATATTTGTAAGACAGCAGTCGAAGCCCTTATTCTAAAACTAAAATCTGACGATTTTAGGACTCTTAAAATTTTTATCCACGCTATCTCTATTCAGAAGTACGAGGGAACTATACGATTTTATTACAGAATCGCTTGGATCAACATCTCTTAGAGATGGCTATTATTCCGAGAGGCATGACTTAGTAACAAAGTGCTCTACAATGACTGAAAGTAACTCAGCTGGTTCATGAAGGCTATCAAAATCAACAGATTGTGGGTATGCTTTTTGTGGACGATTTAATCTTTTACTTGTTTCGACTTAGATTTTCGGATCAGCTGATAAAAATTTCAAATATGTATCTCGATTTCAGTAATTTTAGAGTACAAGTTTAGAAAATCTCTTTTCCCCGTGACATCACAGGGACTCGCTACTCTGGTCCGCTCGCTTAAAATACACTGCTTCTCGGATCCGCTCTCTTAAAATACACTGCTCAAAACAATTAAAGGATATTGAGTTTTTGGGTGGATTAAGCGGCTGGAGAATTGTTTATATGATTGATACATGATCGACAGACGTGGTAGGCTATATAAGGGAAAAAAATCAAGCATGTTTAGCAGAAAAAAATGCATTTTACTTGGCATTTGGACACAAAAGGAAAAAAACACAATTTGTGCATTCGAGAAAAAACGAATAAAAAAGGGTATTTAGTTGAAAGAAAAAAGTTTTTAGTAGGGGGTATGGTTTCCCCGGACGGCCAGCAACGCTGATTACCTTTGAGGCATGGAGTCAATGAGGTTATTTATGAGGAGCTGGGGTATTCGATTCCACTCCTACAGAAGAGCTCTTTCCAGTTCTTGGAGAGTTCGTGGGGGTGGTAGGCGGAAGGTCTGGAAAACATGCTGGCCATTCCATTCGTACGATTCCCACCTCGAAAAGGAAATCAACCACTAAATTGAAACGATGTGGCCTGCAGTTGTCGTCCATTAAGATGAAGTCATCTCCAATTGCTGCAGCGCACGGGACTACAATAGGTCTTAAGATCTCATCCCTACATCGGCGACCGGTCAGAGCTCCATTTCGAATGATGTAGAGATCGGTGCTCCCATCAATGGAAATGCCAGCATAGACCCTCACTCCACCTCTGACAAATCTGAAACTTCCAAGCTCGAACTCAGGATTGTTTCTAGCGCTAAGATCCCTCCAGATAAAAATACGCCTATCATCAGGATGAACAGAAAGACGGGACTCGTCAGAGAAAAGAATATTGCGTTATTCATTGCGTTAATGGTTAGTGTAACACATACCATTGGTCGGCGAGCATACAGTCCTACAACGTGGAACCGGTTTCGAACAGTTTGAGTCGAAATTGTGGTGCCAGTTACCCAGCCAAGATGTTGCTGAAGAAGAGTGGCACACATATTTCGGAGTCTCCGAGCCGTTAGTGTTAAATATCTATCTTCATTGGGCGTTGTTGCACGTCTTTGATCTTGCCCTAGTCTTCGGCCTGCACTTCCAGTCTCCAAGAAACAGTTCCAGATTCTGGAAATCACACTTTGTGCAACTCCAGTAACTTCTGCTTGTGTTTGGGCCCCCTCTAACCGTCCAACAGTTCTCCAGGCTTCTGAATCGGTTAAATGTCTTCGTTGAGACATCGCAATCATCGAAACAACACACTTATTGAATGTCGATCATTCTTTCCCCCTTTGTCTTTCGTTAAGTTGAAAGGCAAATTTCATTCACTGCCGCTAAGGCGTCGTTTTTGATGTCAGACTCAAAATTTGCATACTCCGAAGTTTGAAAATGAGAAAAATGTGCATTTGTGACTCTCTTCTTCCATTTTCTGCAAAAAAAAAAAATCGCTTATACCGTTATTTTATATAAGATTTAAAATATCCTTTAATTTTTTTGAGCAGTGTATATAAAAATTATATTTTGGAGGCTGCAACGTCCATTGCCGTCATGACACAAAACACCAGCAACTTTAAAATAATAATACAATTGCAGAACTGATGTCTGTTGCCAAGAGCTCTGGCTCCCTGACAGGAAAATTAGTTATGACTGATCGACAAGAATCAACATTCTCTTTACGAAACAATGGAGTATAAGCAATTAGCCTGCTACTCTACATTTGATCAGCCCGTATCGACGAATGGAATTAAAGGCCTTGTGCCTAATGGCAAATTCCCTCTTTTTTTTTTTTTTTTGGAAATTAAGCTAAAAAGCTAATAATGAGTAATTGCCCTTTTTTTTTGGCACTACCAATATGA
>BMAW01127075.1:126070-153746 GCA_019974015.1 Nephila pilipes | reverse complement strand
ACCAATATGAAAGGTTTATTGTCATTACAAAGTTTTGAGAATAATGTCATTCTGAAGATCCAAAATGTCTATCTCCACTTCTTCTCGTCTTACTTGAAGAAATTTTGAAATGTATGTTGCGGTTACGTTTATTTGGTTGGTAAAAGGATTTACTAAAAAGGTGACCATGGGCTCGATTATATTAAATTGTTGAAAGCGCTTTTCAAATTGATCTTGAAGTAATTGAAGCTTGATGACAAATGTTGATAAGTCAATTTCACTGTCGCCTATCCTTTTTTTCATGTTTGGAAAATGTACGAGACTTTATTTTCAAATGCGATATCCGCAAAACTAGTTTATCTCTTACCTGTTGTCCGTCCTTTCATGGGCAATATTTTCAGTTTTTTTGCTGTAAAATCAATAAATACCATTCTTACCATAACTGCTAACTGTGCTTGCAGACTCGTCAAATTGTATCAAAACCATTCACATATTTCCAAATCACTCTTCAAATGCGTTTGCATATCGTTTGAAATGGCTCCTATTCTTGTAATAGTATTATCTGATAACTGGAAGTCTTGTATTGCTGACATGATCTCGCGTTTGTTGGAAAATTCCTCGAAAAAGCAATCAGCACCAGTAAGAAATGCTTCTTTTAACAACTTGTGATGTTGGGCTATTCGCGGTTTTCTCTTCACTAACCTTGGGGACTTTTAATTGAGATTGATTGCTTTTGCTAAACAACCTTTGCCCAACCAAAAATGAAACGCGAATATGTAAATCACAAGCAGGTAGAAATGAAGTGAAGCAAGAGAGTTAGGAAATATAGCTTGAGAGTCACGATAGAGAGGTCGAGTGATTCTAGCGTTTAGCAATTGTTCCAGAGTCAGGAATTGCTACAAGTTATCGGCTGGTTAATGTATACTAGAAGTCAAGACAGCCTCATTTTGATATTGGTGGTAAGAGTCGGTTAGTTTACTACTGGTAGATCGAGTTAATATAGTTAAGGCCTTGTTCGGGAGAGCATTTATAATTGTCGTTGTATTAGCAATTAGCCAATAAATACTGTGTTTATAGTTCTAACGTCTCTTTGATCGACTTTTAGTGTTAATATATTGAGTTTAGCTATGGCACAAGAGGCGAACAGGAATGGTTTGCCGTCACAAACTCGCCATCCTGGAAGGGCTTTTCCTTCTTTGCGAGCATATGAGAAATTTTTAAAGAAGCAATAGTGGCATTTTTAGATTTTATCACAGGTCTTGTGAAAAGTGACCCGAAAGATTTGATTTTAACTGATCTATTTTCTTTTTTTGAATTGCAGATTTAAGTGGATAGCTCGTATTAAAAGTAGAACGAACTGTTTGGAAATGGCGTTCAACATTATGTTTTTTCGGCACCACAATACTATTTCCACATAACAAGCAAACACGTTTATGTTTTGAGTGAGTGAGTGAATGTAAAGTTTATTGGCGCAAGAGCCAGATATGGCTATGCTGTGCCAAACAAGATTAAACTGTGGTCTAGACGTGAAGTTGAAAAAAAAGGTAAAAATGGTTGACCAGAAGAAGGGTCAAAAATAGAGAAGGATCGCTAGGGTATCCCGGGAGTGCGTCACCCGTGTTTACCAAAGACAGTAAACCCCATGGGAAAGAAAAAGATCACTAAGGTGCCTCGGGGTCATGATGCCCGTACTTACCTGAAGAAGGCAAGTCCTTGAGGTCCCCTGATATAATCCCCAGGGGCAGGGTGCCCGGCTATACCCCCAGACGCTGGGTACCCATTTTAGTCGCCTTTTACGACATGCATGAGCTACAGTGAGACTATTCTGTAATCCCCGGTCACCACACGGGTCCGTTTATGTTTTGAATTGACGAAGCAATATGATTCCTCCTATTCGGAATTAAAATTATAGGTACGTTGTCTTTTGCTTGATCCACTCATTTTAGAGTAAACAAAGGAAGTATTTAAAATAATAAAGAAGCACGTATTGAATACAAAAAATATGAACATAAAAACCATGAATCGAAAAGTAGACAAAACGAACCCTTCTTGCTTCTCAGCTTACGGCCACAGCGTCCAATGGCAATGCGAGCTTTTATAACTTATTCTCCAAGTTTGTTTCGGCAGTTCCTCACTCTGTCGAATACCTAGACTTTTGTTGCCTTAATCCTAATTTTAGACAGCTAATTCTTAATTATATTAACTTTATTTTAATTATGATGAGAGGGTAAAATTAATATTTTTAATAGGTACCTCGTAATTTTGGCTGTTACCGTAAACAAAACGAATGAACGTTATTTCAATGCGATTTTCCCGAGACGAGTTTCGGAAAAACGCCTTCGTAGTACGGCAACCATAAAAATGGACCGATTCATTTTATTTCAGGTGTGGGAAATTAGTGGCGAAGACTTGGCGGGAGTGGAAAATAGGTCAGCTATATTTTGCTTTGTGCTTATATCTATGGGGATGGAGGTCGTTTTCTATTTAGGTTGTTTATCATTAATATTGAAAAAGCAAAAAAAAAAAAAAAAAAAAAAAAAAAAAATTGCACAGCATTTTATGGGAAATGGAAAAGTGAAATATTTTATCGTAAAAAGCAGCGGGCGCAATGGTGCCCGCGGGCATAGGGTTAGGGATCCCTGACTTAGAACCTCGACAAATTAAACATGCATCAGTCCCTTGAGGCGTCATGACTCGATGGAAGTAATGCCGGTCATGAGATCGCGACCGTGACCACTCGGCTGTAAAAGTGCACTTGTGACCTGATGCATTCCAAAACCACTTGTCTGTTTTGTTACCCTCAGAAACTTATATACGGAGATTATTAATCAACGTCGCTTTGAGAACAACACGAGGGCTAGTGGCGATGGACTTCGTAATTTTGAACATTGGTAAAGTGCCGAAGACAAGACCCAAAATTTTACTAGTTTTAAAACAGGAATGATCATGGCAAGCGAAAATAAAATAAAAAAAAAATTGTTAAATATGACAAGCATAATAAATATGTCCAAGGCAAATTTTTGATCATGGGATTAGAAGTCACCAGAAGCTATGTCAGGTTTGACTTTCTCAAAATATAGAATTAGTAATCTCAAAATATAGTATAAACTGAATGTGGGAAGTATGAGTAGATAGAAATTTTCAACTTCTGTTATCAGGGTCAATTCCTCATACAACGATGTGATTAGGTTCAAAAAGAACTTTTCAAACAATCCACAATAATTTTTGCTTAATTTCTTATACTTTAAAATTTGCATGGTTTTCAATAAAAAATATTTTTTAACAATTTGATGAACCAACAGTTATCAATCATTATCTAGCCAATTGCAAACAAAATATTTTAATGAAAATACTTTTTAATAAAAAAAATCCAAGAAATAAATCAGGATCCAGGAAATAAATCACATAAAAAGGATACCTTAATTTATACAACTAACTTTTATAAAATATTTAATACATGCAAAAAGGTAATAATTCAAAATAAAAGTTACATTAATAAAAATTTAATACACAGTGTTTTCCTTTTTTAAATGCTCTATAGCAATTTTTTAATTCAAATCCAAGGAGTTAGCTGGTGATATAATTTTTAAAGACCAAAATCACAGTGAACTAATACTAGGTATTAAATAATTTTTATTTATGAGACTGATAACTTCAGAGAATGCAAAAGTAAATGCTGGTCAATATATTTCTCTGAATGACTAAAGTTTTGAATATAATTCAGAAAAATTATTTTTAAATATTTTACAAAATAAACATTTAATTTCAAAATGAAAAGTAATTAAATATTTTAAAGCTTCTAATAAAATCACGACAAAAACAAAAATTGTAATTAAATTAGTAATACACAAAATAATAAATTTTTGAATTCTTTAAGAACTGCATATTGCAGAATCACAGAGATTGTGTAAATGAGTCAGCCCCAATAATTGTATATTTATGACTATCCTATAGGATGCAACACAAGAGCCATTGGCACCAGACCAACCTTTGAATCACAGTAAAGTGTTGAAAACAATACCTGAGCTTCTAACTTCCATATCAAGACTTTGAGGCCTTAAAATATGCATCATCCCCACAAAATTACAGGTCTTTAATGGCATCAAGATTTGAACTTGTGACTCAAATGAAACAATACGAACCATGAGCCCCACGGTGGTCAGACCACTCGAAGCAGCAGCCATCCTAACCAGCCCCAATATTTAAGTAACAGTATCAAAACAAACAATATCAAAGTAAACAGTATCAAAGGGAAAAGTATAAAATATTAAAATAAAACTGAGATTTTTTTAATTTGCTTCTTTTATCTACAGTGTAAATGAACATGAGTGGTTAAATGTTACCAATTTTTACATAATATACATAAAAAGCAATAAAATATATGCCCTTAACTAATAATATAACCAATAATAAACTGGTAACCGATATTCAGCTACATGCATTTTTTTCAGCTGTTTGAAACCTATAGAATGCTATGCAATGCATTACCAAATTGAAACTTAGCTGAGAAGTAAAAAAAAAAAAAAAAACAAATTAAAAAAAAAAAAAAAAAAAAAAAAAAAAAAAAATCTTTCATACATTCTAATTCAAATAATACTAGTTCATAATCATAAAAATAATTTAACAGTAGCATATGATTCAATAAATTCTTTAAGAAGATTTTATTGTGTGTATGTTTCAATATATATAATTTAATTATACATATATCATTCATAAGCAATAAGAGTTTTCCTATTAAATATTAGTTTTTAAAACTTTATTGAGTGATGATAACAAAAAAAAAAAAAAAGTTTAAATACAAAATATATATATTGAAGAATCATTACTGTATACAACATTCATGGAATTTCATTAAATGAAAGAATATTTGAAGGAAACAAGTTTCTTTTTTCATATGAGTTCCAATGAGTCTTCTATTTCAATGTATATTAATATATATAATGAAAAACTTTAAATAAAATATCAGTAAAAGACGAATAGAATAAAATATGATACATTTTTTTTTTTTTTTAAAAAAAAACAAAATCACACACAAGTTTATTTTATCAATTTGAAGATTTTTCAATGAAGATAATTATTGAAAATGACTTTTTTTCTTAGATGTGTGTATGTAATTAAATACATGCAAAAATATCTACATCTAAAAATACATTTACCACAATACTTCAACACATTAATTGATAGTCATATTAATTGTTGATATATCAGGTATTGTAAAATAAATGAAACAGGTATGTCTAATTAACAACAGCACCTAGTTAAATTACCCCTTAAACATTATTTTGAGGTTTTCAATCTATTACAATATTTTCAAATATTCCCTGTTAAATCTAGTCATGTTACATATAGAAATTGTGCTTCAAAAATGATTATTTTGATGTTTAAAAATATTAAGCAACATTGGAAAAAATATTTATTGAACACACATGAGTGAATGGTTTTTCAAATAAAACAATCAAGAACTTTCAATGTTAATTGAAAAACAAAAAACACACACAACGATAAACATAGAATTACAGTGCATGGATTTTCAAAATCTTAACTGCAGTATATTTTACCCATTATTTAACATTTTTTAAATTAAATACATTTTAAATTAACAATAAAATCATCAACAAGAAAAAAAAATTTAAAAGGTAACATCCTATTCCTTCAGGAATCCTGAGTTGCTTTCAATCTGAAACAAAATTAGATAAATGTAAGATACATATTTAGAAAACAAATAAATAATGCTATTTGGAACTTGATCAAAATAATGCAGAGTGGAATTAACACAAATTCAACTATTACACATTTTTTTTCCAATTTTACAAAATTTAAATATTTTATCAATTTAATATAAAAATAAAATAAGCATCAAAAATATAAAAATCAAAAAGTCTCAAAACAATAACATGCACTGTGAAAAGGAATCATATTCAATGAATTGATCCTTTTTATATTAATTGCTATGAGAATAAAAGACATTATCTGAATCTTTTGTTTTTTACCTAATCAAAATTAATGTTGAGAAACTATTGCATTCAATTGCAGATGCATTTTCAATACATTTTCCAAAAATTACTTTAAAAAAAGATTTGTGCTTATTCTTTGAAGTTTCATCATAAATGTCATAAATGATTCAAATTTGGTGTCTAAATAGACATTTCAGCAAGTTTTACAACAATAACATAACAACTAAAAAATTTGTCATTAAGACATACTAATATTTACAAATCATTATATCACCAACACATGCAAATTTGATCTAATTAATTCAAATATACCTAATTGGCAACAGATTTGTATCAATGGTATAAAGCTTCTATGTATCTAAAAACATAACCTTTAATTTGTTATTAAAATATGATCTCCCCAATTCTTGCAAGAAAATCAATCTTTCTCTCTTCAATTTCACTTCTATTACATATATTTCTAAAAAAAATTATAAATAGATTTATTATTTAAAAAGTCCCCCAAAAATAACAACTTAACTTTAAAATAAAATTTCTTTATACTTTCTTTCTTTCATAATTCATTCATATATAAAAAAAAGAGATTATTCTTCATAACAGCCCAGAAAAGTTTACTTTCAAATTTGGAGATTTGTTCATTAAGCTCTTCCTTACTAATATTTTTCCTTCTTTTGGATGAAAATGCAATTTCCTTCTAAAACAAATTTTTGTATATTTACCGTTATGGAAAAAATTAAGGTTAAGGAATTTCTAAATCTGAACAGTTTCCTTTTAAATCCTTCATACCTAGCAAATAACTCAGAGCCTTCAAATAACATTACTACAATTACTGTTATACCGCAAGTTTAATGGAAATGAAGACCCTATTTAATAAACATATTCAATTTAATTATCTCCAATATTACGTCATAGATAATGAATTTTTATGATTCGCTGCCAATTATTAACTGTAGATTTCACTGGGTTGAAAGCAAATTTTTGTTGTATATAAAGGTGAATTATATCATGTTCTACATATTCCCCTTTAACAGGTATAGCATAGATAGCTTCCTGTAAATTTTTTTTAATAAGCTGGTAATGAATGTCGAGTTTCAGACCAAATAATTTTTATTTTAAAAAAAAAAATTAATTTTAAAGATTTGTGTTTCTTTCACTCTACTTTAAGTTTAATCATGGCTTAATTTATCATCTAGGGCTAGTTTAAATCCATCAATTACAAGTTAAATACATAAAATATAACACAATGGATAGATACTTCTATGTACATATTGGCTTACATAAACTTAAAACTATTTATTTAGCATTTAAAATAAAGTTTTCTACTAGTTTTTAAATATTTTTAATGACAATTAAAATGAAACAATTTCTTTAGCAATTAAATACTATTTTATTAATTTATCTTAGCCTTAAATATACGTATAAAAACAGAAAGCTTAGAAGACATACAGTATTATTATTATTATAAGATAAAATCATTCTCATACAAACACAAGAAAATTTTAAATATACTTGGTAACTTTAAAAAAAAAAGCACCAATACAAATGAATTTCAAATTTTATAAAAACAAATTGGATCTTTAGTCTTATAGTGCATTACTAATATATTTATATGTTTGTATAGCAAAAATGTCTCTGCTTCAAACTGTGCAAAATTAAATCCAAAGTTGGGCAAAAAATACACTAAAAATGACAAGCCTGAAAATTATAAATAACAAACAAGCAGAATAACTGTGGAGTAAGAAATTAATTTTCTTACTGTAACTTTTTTTTAAATGAAATAAATTAAAATTCCCTCACATTTCACAATGTCATTTATGTGTACATCATACAAGGCATTCAACAAAAAATAGTTTTAAATTGAAAACTAAACAAATAGTTAGAACAAAAAAAATTCTTGAGATGCAATGTTGGATACACTTACATCACAGTTTTTTGTGTTTCTTCAGCTCTCGTAGAGCATGTTTGGCAGCTGTACATTTTGCAATTCGTTTATTACGACCTACACCTACAAATTGGCCTTTACCAAAAACATCAACACATACTCTAACTTTTCCACTCACAGTCATTTCAGCTCGTCTGAAATATTTAATAAAATTTCCATTAATGTTTCAGAAAGCATTGTGTTTTTCTCATGTTATATAACTAGTGGATAATGCAAAGTTGAAATATGAATAACACTTCTATCTTCATATATAAAATTAACTTCATGTTGAATGTTCATTCAGAACTATTTAAGTTAAATAAAAATTTAAAAAACATAAAAATAATTTTATAAGTTTTAAATACAACATTTTTAGATGATCAAATTTAAATCATGGAATAGAGAGAAAAAATGAATTACAAAAATGTATTATTGTAGAGTAATAAAATAATAAATTAGATATAAAAACAAAATTGTATATATACATCAAGCAATACAATTATGTTCAACTTAAATAAATTCTTTGAAATATTTTTCCCCTTTAAAAATCTCATTTATAGAATAGTAAAAGAAAATTTAAATAAATAAATAAAATAATAATAATAATAAAAAAATAAACAAGATTTATAAATTTGTACTCACTCAAATTTGGCAGTTTGTGGTTCAAGTTCCAGAAGTTCTCTTATAGGTGATTTTGGAACATGATTGCTAAAGTATTCTAAAACGTAAAAATAATTCATCATGGAAAGAAAACAAATAATTACAAAATTTAGCCAGCTTTAAGTTAGATACAAAATGAATACAAAATACACCATAAATCACCTGTAAGTATATTCATTCTAATTTGAATTAGCAAATTAAAGGAAGTATTGCAAGTGCCATGACTAAACATCTTAAGTGTTTGCACATTTTCCAAAATAAATAAGTACAGCTCCAAAAAATTTCCAACTGTTGCAGGTATCCCCAGAACGAAGTCCTACACAGAGATCTCAAGTTAGAATCAATTCTTGAAATTATTAAAAAGCAATCTTCCACTTTTTCTTTAAAATTCAACAAATTCTGAAATGAGTTATTACAAATTCTTTCAGCATATGATCCATCATTGCCCTGCTCTCGAAAGCGACCTAGATTGGTCATGAAACAAATTACCATCACTTTCTAGCATTGAAAAGAATTCATAAGATGTAAAAATTCATTGGGATTTCTTATGAAATTTAAAATTTTTTAAAATTTAAAGGATTTTACAGTTAATTAATCCTTGCCCCAAAATTGATTGCTATGATGGACAACCACGTATGCAGTACAATAACTAATTTTCAAAGTTTTCCCTTTCTTTTTAAAATTAAAATTATAGTTTCTTTTTTACTGTCACATTCTTAACTATTAATATATCTCCTTCTTAATAGATAGCAGAGCAGCTTAAACCACTGACGCTGGCGGCAATTAAGATCAATCACTTAAGTTCCTTAAAATTTTTATCTTGCAAACTCCTTAAAAAGACCTACATGATCTTCAGCACATATTTAAACCCCTATTTGCTTTTCTAAACTTAAAATCTCTCATCTTTTAAAACCTTTGTGATTTCCAGCTGATGTCACCATGAAAGGGAGAAGTGTGCCTCTGACCTGCCCCCTTTGGCTCTCCAGCAGACCAATAGTAAGAAGGTGCAATTAAGGCAGCACCTTTAATTCACCCAATCATGGTTCTTTTGGAGAATCAACTCTATCATCTTGGGAGTTTTGTCACTGGCATCTATCTTTTAAAGCATTAGAATGCTCCTTTTTTAGGATAGAAATATCACACTTTAGAAACTTTCATTACAGTTGAGTTACTTTCCTCCCTACATTAAGATGAAGGGATAAATTTAAAATTCTTTTAAATAAGAACTACATAACTTTATGCCATATACCAAAGGAAGTATTTTAAAATAATTACCTATTTCTGGCTTCATCATGCTGTAATATACCCTCCATACTGTATCAAGTGACATATTGCTGTCTAAGTAGATTGCACCAGCCACTGATTCAAAAATATCTCCCAAGGCTTTGGGAACTTCAACATCTTCCATTTCTTCACATTCTTCTTCTTCAAGATAATAAGCTTGCTGGAAAATAAGCCACACTCATGTTATATAACTCAGGTTTTAAATTTTTTTTTTTTGAATGAATGTAATAAAACCATATATAACATATATAATACAGCGATAATAAAAGATGACACAGATGAATTTTTGTAAAGTGAATATATATATATTTAAAATTTAATAATATCATTAAAAGTACATATTAAGTTAAACAATTATAACAGTTTATAAGAGAATTCACATATTCCTAAAGAAGGAATAAAATGATGAATTCATCTACGTCTTATGAAAGCAGTATATATAACACTGTAATAACAATTGGCAAAAAAGATGTCATATTTTTTATTATTTCAGAAACAGCAGATATTTCCCAGTAGGTAATTAATGCAGATACTTTACAGCAGGACATAACAAAACATTCCCTTTTATATATTTTCAAATTTTAATATATTACCTTTAAAAAATTTATATTGCGCATTAATTTTTGAGCTAGAGCCAATTATTCCAGAGATAGATATTTCCATTATCTTTTACCATTTATCAATTAAAAGTTAACATATAATTACATAAACTTTTTTAATAAGGATTTTCTATGAATCAATAGATGGAAAAACAGTATCTTTTAATTTTTTAGATCTTGCTATCAATTATTATAATAAATATTTAAAGACGTTTGTAATTAACTTATATAATTTTTTTAAAATTCAAAATGAATAAACATCAAAATTAGAAAAATTAAAAAAATACAGTATTTGGATATAATATTTGTTAAATAACTTAATGAATGAAAATTTAAACTTACTAGATAATCTTCAAGCTTTGAATTGTGCTCCTTGAGTTGAACGAACTTATTAATCACATTGAATAAACCAGGAGATATTGCTTTAAAAAATTTATGGAAATCATACTTTACAGCCAAAGAAGCAAAGAAAGTATTATTAACTAAAGCAGATCGTAAATCTGTTAATGTTCCAGGAGAGTGTTTTTTAGGATCTTCATACAAATGTCGTGTTATGAGGTAATCCAATACAGCATCACCTAAGAATTCAAGCCTTTGGTAACAATCTGTCAAAGTATTATAATAATAGGATGCATGAGTGAATGCTTGCAATAAACAGGATTTATCATTGAAAAAATAGCCTATCTTTTTTTCAAATGCTGAGTAACCTGAAAGAAGTTTTTGTAATTTTAGATTAGATTTCGGTTCTCGGGTCAAAATTGGTGGGGGAGGAGGCTCCAAGAAGCCATACTTTACAAAATTTTCTTCAGATTTTATTGTAGGTAACACTCTTAAACCCAGCCATGACATAAATAATAATGCACCTCTAGAGCCACATGATACTAAATAAGCACCAATTAATGCCTCCACACAATCAGCAATACTTTTATCTGGTATACTGTGCTGTGTGAGCAAGTTATATGGTATTAAGGAAGATGGGTTGACTGAATCCATGGAGAAACTATGTTTTTCAAAGCAATGGATATTTGTTCTTTCAATAATTGACTGTCTTATTTCTTCTTCGCTCATTTGGGTTAAATCACTCCAATTTCCTAAATTCCAAGAACCAGAAGGAATACCTGATTCAATCAAAGCCTCCTCTAAGCCTTTAGGAACTATATAATTAGGAGGAAGCCAATTATCATAGGGTTCAAATTTAGAAGCAACCATCAATTCTCCTAAGCCTTTTCTCTTTCCAAGCTTATAAAGATTATAGTTACTGATTTGTTTACTACGTAAATAAGACAATTTTCCTTCATGAATATTTGAATACATACAAAATAAATAAACAGTTATGGCATATTTCAAAAAAGAGTCACCTACAGTTTCCAAACGTTCTAGATTAATACCATCATTTGCATTTGACATAGTAAGGGCTTGAAGTATAATACTTGGACTTGGTCCTGGATGTAACGATAAATCTGGATTTTCATCAAAAGAGACACGATTCATATTGTCATACAGCTGATGTTGCTCTCTGTCAGGTAAAAGCTCTCCGAAGGCTAAAGTATGCTCTGATTTAACACTATTGGCTATACTTTTTTCATTAGATACAAAATTATTTGTATCTGGTTCTGTATCACAGCTTGTCAACGAACAATTTGGAATTAAGAATTTTTCACTTTCAACAACTATTTGTAGCATTTCATCAAATACAGATAAATTTTTTAAAGAATTGTGAGCACTCATGTCAGAATGCAAATAGTTTAATTCTTTCTTTTTACATACTTTTAGCTCTGCAACAGTTAATGATATTGTTTCATCTAAATCCTCTTCTGAATTACTTAGAGCATTCAATGATTCATCTTTATAAGCAGTACAAGTTAACCAACTGCAATCACAAGTTTCTTCACAACCTTTGACTAATTTCATGTTTGCCTCACTATTTTGGTCAAATTGATTGAGCTGATAACCAAATGTGAGATTCTCTTCATCATCACTATTCAATGAGTCATCATCCATGCTATCCCATGCATCATCATCTTTACAGGAAGCTAGATCTCTAGAAAGACTTTGCATGTTGATGATTCCAGGGGCTGATATATAACCCAATCCTTGAAGATCTACAGACAAAAATGGAGTATCAGTATCCTCTGTATCCCATTCTGAATCCCAGCCAGAACCTTCAAAGAAACTTGGAGAACCACATCGGATTTGAGAGCCATTTTCATCATTTTCATTTGATTTGGGTTGCCAAATAGGAAATGCATTTATTTGTTGTGGATGGAAATTATTTCCACCAAAAGAAATAGGAAAGTTATTGGTGTCAAAAAGAGGTCCTCCCATATTGAAATTTATTTCATTAAGTTCCTGCTCTAAAAGAGCATCATCATCTGGTATGTAAACTTTACTTGGATCAAACACATCAATTTCAAAATCCATCATATTATTATCATTTTCTTTTTCAGGACATTCGTATGTATTTGAATTGTAGAAATTCTGGTTATTTACAGGTGTTATATATCCATTTTTAAAACTCTGGGTAAAAGCGTCTTTTGGTTCATTTGCCTTCTTCATTTCTTTCTCTTCTGATTGAGCAGTGATGATATCAGCAAGGGTCCAACCAAAATCAAGAGGTGGCCATTGAAAATCTTCAGGCAATTCTCTTATGCCAATAGAAATATTATTTGCCACTAATAAACGCAGTTGCTCAGCCAGAAGCAAAGAGTTCAATCGATACAAAATACATGGTAGACAAACAGCTTTTCTCCATAAATAGGCAGGAAAAGGATGAACAGTGCAAAGTTCAGGAATAAGAATCTGTTTTTGTTGTAAATTTTCTCGTTTTGTACGCTTTGTCTGCTCACTACTGGTTGGTAGAGTTACCCCTTTGCGATTCACATATCGAGGAGTCAGGAGATTTAATCGAGCAGAAGTGTGATCCACATCCAAAAGAGGTTGATCATGATTCATTATATTTATATCATACTTTTTGGCATAGTAAGCTTCAAATGATTCGTATTCCATATCAGGAAAATCACTTTTAGGTGTAAGATATGCACAAATTTCAGCAACATAGAAGAATTGTGGTTTATCTAGATTACGATACCAAGGCATAACAACAGCATCTTGATAATCTTCAGTAACAAATTTAAAGTTTCTCCTCTCTTCATCAGAAGGCTTTTTAGGCTTGCCATTTTTCTGTTGAAGTATCAAATCAGTAAACTTCCAATCAATCACAAGTTCATCTGCATTACCTGTAAGATAAATATACAAAAACTAAAAATACGTTAGAAAGAAACAAAAAGTAAATCAATTGAATAATATTAAAATGTCTACACATACAACACCCCAAAAGACAAAAAAATTAATAGAATTGCATGATTTTAACTTAAAATTGATAATTTGTTATCTATGGATTAACAGAATGATGATATACTTATTTGTAATAATCATACAAAATTATTTGATCAAAAAGCTCCTTTGCTCTAAATTTTTTTACCATATTATTCATATTCTTAGAACATAAAGTTAAATAATTAAATAATATCCAATCATTAAAAAGTAAATTTGGATACCTTTCATCAAATCAGAAATTTGGATATCTTTCTTAAAGAAACATTACTGTAATTGAAACTGAAGAATATCACACATAAAGTCATATCCTATTCCTTCCTTAAAACATTAATCATATTCAAAACCAGTTTTTAAATTAAAACAGCTTTAAAAAAAATGAATCGATTTCTTCCCATAATTATATGTCAAGCATAAATATAATTTTTTAACAAAGATTTATTAATGCATACATCTAATTTTAATAAAACTATGTCACTTGAAATTTTGAAGCAATACATAGAAATTAAGCTCAAATTTTAGAATACATGCTTTAATTAATTGACTGATTGATTTTATTAACATCACACTAGAAACAACACAAAAGCTAATGGCGATGGACCTCGTAATTTTGAACCTCAGTCAAGTGACGAGGATGACACCTGAGCTAGCACCTCCTTTAAACTTTCACACCACGCCAACAGAAAGACTTTGAGACTCGACAGATTTAACATGCCTCAGCCTCAGCTACACTGTGAATCTTAATTTTTTCTTGATGGTTAAGAAGCACCAAGGCTCGAACACACAACTAGATGAAAACTGATGGCCACAAGCCCACAATTATGACCACTAGGCTACCATGACTACTTACTCTACTACTACTACTAAGCCATCTACTTATAATACATGCAAAAATGGATATTTTTTTCTTTCAAAATGGCTGTGCACATGCATTTGCAGCATTCAATATATCAGATCCATCTAATTATTAATTTTAGGTCATGGAAAATTCATATTTAAAAACTAAGATGGCTTAATATCCAAAATATGAGACATCTTTCTTAAAGTAACATTTGTAGTTAAAGAGACAGTTTCAAATGAGAATGTATTTTTTTCCTTTCTGTTCATTAAAGTCAGAGAAGAAAGATTTGTTGGGAAAACTTCACATACAAAATATGAGGGTGGTTTAACAGGTCCTTAGAAAAAGACAGAAAAACAAATTATTTTAGGTATATATTTAATTTTATTTTTCACCATAGCCTCCTTTTAGCTCTATATACTTTTCTAAATGTTTCTCTAACTTTCTCAAGCCATTTAAAAAGTAAGTTTTGGAAGGTTTTCAAAACAGACATCTGTTTAAGCAATGACCACTCTTTGTTCGAAGTAAACTGTTGTCCATCGAGACATTTTTTTTTTGAAATTTGGATATCAAAAAGTCACTGGGGGTGAAATCCGATGAATACAGTTAATGTAGTAATAATATGAACTTTTATTCCATGATTTTGACCATCAAAACTGCATAGTGGTGCCCATGTGCATTGTCTTGATGGAAGATAATCTTTTTCTTTATCACACATACGTGGATGCTTTTTTCTTGATTTTTTCACTCAACCAATGCAATAACAATGCATAATGCTCTAATCTTAACTGTTTTTCCTTTCCCCAAGTAATTGGTATAGATGGTTCTGTATCCATTCCAAAACACTGCAGACTCACCTTGCTTGCTAATTTCACTGTCTTTACTTTCTTTGGAGTCTGTTTGTCTTAAAAAACCCACTATATTGACTATCTCTAGAGTGAAGAAGTGTATCCACATATCTTTGAAAGTTATATATCGACGCAGATACTCCTCAGGATTGTGACGAAAAAGCGCCAAAAGAGCCCCAGAGATAATCACATGATTGCATTTATTTTCCATTTATTTAAGGCACCCATCTTGCCGAGATATTTTTCGCACCCAATTTCTCATGCAAAATTGAAGAGCTGTACCTTAGTACCTTGCAATATGCCAGTGGCCTCAAATATTTTGTGCACTTTTATTTGTTGATCCCTCAAAATCATATCGTGAATTTTGTCAATCATTTTCTGAGTAGACACTACCATTGAACAACCACAACGATGTTCAACATTGTGGATGTACGATCATGTCATTTACCCAATTGTAAATTGTTGCAAACACAGGACCAGATGTACCATGAATGTCATACAACTCAGACTTGATCTTTTTTTGGTGTTAAGCCTTTTAAATGTAATGTTCAATCACCACTCGTAATTCCCTCCCCCCCCATTTTTCTATGTAAATAAAAGTTTCTCGCCTCAATCTACAATAAAAATGGAACCATGTAATGGATATGACTGAGACATGGATAACTATCTCATGATGCTTATTCAAAACAAACCATATTCGATGCTATGAGTGCCTCTTGGATTTTCTAAAGAATTATTGAATGATCCTCATATTATTCATATGCATTTGTGAATAATAAAAAATTATGTTCATTTCTATAATAATTTTCCATGAAAATTAAAATGTTGAGTTAAGCATGGTTTATCCTTTTAAGTATTGAAGTTTTAAAGAAAAGATTGACATTCTGATAGTTTCAGATAAATTCAATATAATAATTTTTTAATTCCAAGAAATTGTACAATCTAAATTTAAAACATAACTCCTATTCAAAAGTGTTGTAAGAAATTCATATTAAAAATAGTTATTCATTCAAATGTCTGCAATACTATGAATCAAAGAACACACGATCATTTGCATTTAAATAATTTTTTTGGAAAGATACAATATTTAATATGATGTAATGCATAAAAATTTGTAACTAGTAACTAAACATATAATTTTAGTTGTATCCCATTTACAATTCAAATATTGTGAGATTAATTCTGAATATTATAAAATTCAAAATAAACCACTTTTTGCCTTAAAATTACAAGAAAAAATTTTGAAATCTAAGTTTGTTTACTATTAAAATGTGCAGACAAAATAATTTACAATTTTTTTTTCAAAAAAAATATTACAAACATATTATTAAGGTACATAGAAAAAAAAAAAATGAGAATATTTTAAAATTTACTTTGGGTAACAGGAACAACATAAAATGAAGCTTCAGATTCCAAAGGTTTGTAACTCATTGGATATTTCTCAAGTCTAAGAACATCAGAAAAAGTGTAACGATGAAAGTATGCTAAACCTTCCAGTTTTTCCTTGCTTAATAACAAATTAGAAGCTGCAGATTTTAGACTCACAGTTACTTCACCAGATCTTGTAAAGACTGGAAAACTACATATCTAAAATGAAAATTTTAAATTATGAGGAGTTTCAAAAGCAAAGTAGCTGAGTAATACATAAAAAAGGAAAAAATAATTCTTTAAGAATTCTTATTCATGTCAATGCTTATTAGAAATTAATTTAATTATTTTTTAAATGATTTTGTCTTTAACTTTAAATTTTCCTGTGAATTTTCATTTTTCTAAATTTTAAACTGTAAAGAAGCTGATCATACAAAAATAAAACAAAGGGAAATATTGAGATACGTATTTGTCACAATCAATATCTTTAAATATCATATCTTCATATGAAGCTTAAATTTTTCTATTATTGTATCTTTTTAAGAATTATTAATTTTAATTAATTATACAGATTTAAAATTTTTTTAATAGCATTAAAAACTTTGTTACATTCCATATTCAAAATTTAAAAGACGAGTATATAATTACATACCATTCTAACAATAATATTTATATACTTCTCAATAAATTATATGTTATTCTACTATATTCAAGATTTAGATACATTATGAAAAGTAATTCTTAGTATTTTTTTTTTTTTTTAAATAAATATATGTCCCACTGGCAGAATTTTCTCAAATCACACATAAGTTAAACTTACAACACATAACAAAGCATTTATGCTCAGAATAACCTTCCAAAAATATTCATTTATATTACTTTTATATTTTAAAAAAATATTACAAAAGTTTACTTTTATAATATACTGTAGTTGAGATAAAGAATACAAAAGAAATTTAATTTTGAAAATGAAATGTTAAAGAATTTTGCTAATATATATTCATTTCAAAACTTACACTGAACTAAGTCAATTCAGCATTGGATCTCTATGACAATTTTCAAGAAGCTACCAATAGCAAACACGTGTTCCATGTATATTGAAAAACAAACCCGCCAAAATAAATGAAACCAATAAATTTAACTTACAGGTGGAATAGGCTTACAAGTCAATATACCAAATCTTCGCACAGTATTTGAAGGGTCATGGATTTTTCTACCTCTAGTATTTTGTTCCTCAGGAATAGGGCAAGTTAATTTCATATCAAAACTGTATAAATAACAAGGTTGGTTTGGAACAGGGAGACTGTTTTTAAGAGCATCAGCAACCTATACATATATAAGATATAATTTTAATATATTTTTTAAACAGATTTTCTTTTAAAAAAAATTTAGCTAGAAATAACAGATAAACTGAATTTACAACATGTTTTAATTTTCCAACAAAGATTAGACATGACAAACATATGCAAACTTTTTATGAAATGAATGTATTAGCATTACATTTTTTTAATATATGAAACAGTTCTATCTAAGAAATATTGGTATTATATTAGCCAACCAAGGGGCTATTGTTTTAATTGGATCACTTTTGGTGTACCAGATCCCTTTCCAATTTTTTATCATTTGATTTAATTTTAATTACATTTAGCTTAAATATATATTCAATTTAATATTTATCATTTGCTTTAATTTTAATATTGGAAAAGTTTACTATTGTCTATTTCTTGATATTTCCTCATTTACTTTAATTCTTATATTTGAGTGATTTAATAATAATTATAAAAAAAAAGTGCACCTTGGCCAGTTAAATCTGTTCTTTCAAAGCTTTGTATAGAGCTTTCATTAAGTTTACTTTAGTTTTTAATAATTACTCAAATTTTTAAAAAATTTTATTGATAGACATAGAACATGCCAATTAATTTAGAGTCATTTGAGACGTCACATCAAAGAGCATATTATAATAAATACTATTCTCTTAAAAACACACTCTTTGAATGAAACAAAAAGAAGTTAATTTTAAGGTAATTAAGAACAAATAATACAGGATTTTAGAAAATTATGTAGAACTTTACAGAGAAACGACTAACTGATCAAAATAAAATATGCATCTCTAAAAAGTATACTATAATTTTAAATTGCTTAGTTAAATTTTAAGATTTCTGCATTCATACAAAAAGAGAATTACAGACATATTAAATTTACAACTAATAACTGAATATATCCATTAAAAAAAGGCTTATATTTACATATCGTTTCAAAAATATTAATCGTTATATAATTCTATCTTCATTAAATTAAATGAGCAGAAATATTTATCAATGAATTTTTTCCCAATAACAATTTAAACACAGAATTATAGAGGGAAAAAACTAACTTTCTTAAAATAGTACATTCTTCTCTTAGTGGTACCAGGGCGAGCCACAGCTTTTCTCGATTCCTCCTCTTTTTTCAAATTTTCATCCGATTTCTCTAAATTACTTTTAGTTAAAGGCAATTGTTTAGGAGACAATTCCTCCTTCTTTATGCCTTCATCCATTTCATCTAACATGAAATCTTCAGATTTCACAGCTTCTTTCCCAGTTGGCAAAAGATTATCATCCAATTCACCTAGGATAAATTAGTATAAAATATATATGAAAAAAGATGTAAAATTTGAAAATTTAATTTTAAAAAAGGAGTTTAAAATTAATAAAATTTATTTTTTATTTAAGCAGGATTTTATATCTAACCTACTATATGATTAAAATTCTGCTCCACTTACTTTTGTGTTTGTTTATATATTAATCAATCATTAATGTATGATTTAAATACTTTTTTAAAGTTTTCCCTCCCAATTTAAACAATAAAACTATATTTATCAAAATTAAATAAGAACAATAAAAAATTTAATTTTATAAGTAATAAACTTTGTAGAATTTGTTTTACTCATATTTTTTTTTATTTCACTCTTAAAGGGAAATTATAATATTCCGATAAATTATTTTTTATGCTTACCACATTTATGTAATTCTATGCATGTTTGCAAAGCTACAGCCATTTTTGCTAGCTTCTTACTTTTCATCAAAGGACCCTATTTTATAAGAAAAATAAATATGAAAAATTGAAAATACTTAATATTTAATGAGGTAGTTTACAACATAATCGGATATTTAAAGAATTTTTATTAAATACCAAATGCTTATCTTAAAGGACCACTACATACACAGTTAAGCAATTTTCATAAACTTCAAATATTAATACTATATGATATCTAATAGATATCAATTTACTAATAAAATTAATAAATTAACATACTCCTACTCACAACAATTACTCTTTTCAATGGTGAATTGATAGGCAGCTTTAAAATACATTGAAACAGAGAATTTTCTTCCCGTATCTTCCATTTTGGTGTTAATCTTGTAAAAGTATCACTAGGAAGTTTAGCACAATATCTATTAAGAAATTTAAAAAAAATCAGTTGAATAAAGTCAGAAAACTTTGACTTATATGAATAAAAAAGCAAGAATGTAAACATAAAACATACATAATTAATCAAATAAAATGTGCAGTTAATTGCACCTCTATAAATAAAATCTGAAAAATCTTTAGAATACAAACATTACTTATTAATATTTTATGAAATGTAACAGTATTATTTTTTAACCCTATTAAATTAATTCACAGAAAAAAAAAGAGTATACTTACTTATTAACCAAAGCAATAGCAGATGAAAGAGTGACTCTTGCACATCCATCTTCCTTTACAGGTATGTAAGGTTCGATCAAATCATCAATATTGTTTTCTATTATTGGTTCATCCATATCATGATCAGCTTTGTGGCATTTTATTAGCAGTAACTAAAAATATTTGTAATACATTTAATAATTTATGGTTTAAAATTCATGACTGATACTTGCATAAAAATTTCAATACTCAATTTTTTTTTGTTACGGTAATTTTAATTTTACAATAGCCTAAACAAAAAGTCATTCAAATCACAGAACGGTTTATATTATTTTTATCCTAAAAATGTATAAATTCTTTTATAACATTTTATAAGCTATAAGTGAACATTTAATTAGTACCTTATGACATTTTTGCTTATTGTTTTCATAACAAATATTTTATAATAAAAAGTTTTCAAGATTATTAAAACTAATAGCACTAGATCAGATTTTTTTTAAAAATTGAAAGGGTAAATGAAATGATACAATCACACTATACTTGTTCATATAAGTGTCAGTGTCTCCCAATTGATGGTTTGTGAATCCCTGAGGGTTCGCGAAGAAATATTGCAATGGTGAAATTTTGAACTGCTCATGTATATAAATAAAAAACGAAATAATTTATAAACATATATTTACAGCACAGTTAATAATTTGAAGGTTATAAAATAAAAATTAAGATAAATAAAAGTGTTTTTTATAAGACAAATATTGAAAAACAGGTTATCACATCACAAGCACTGAGGTGGCATAAGCCCTTGAAAATGGATTTCAGATTATGTGTCTCTTACAGTGATTTTTCATGACCTTGATAGTCAGTCCATCAAGTGACACCTGATCCTGATTGGATAACAGAGCAGAAAGCAAGATTAAGATCCTGTGGTAGATACTTTTCTCAACTGGATAAGCATGCTAACAGACTTTCCTACAGATGCTTGTAAACCTTGTTTGAATAAGTTCGCAATTAGTAGTACACTATGATAGCTTTGTTTAAAGAAGTTCTTCCCATATAAATAGCTTTCCATAATTTTTATACCGTAATTTTACAATGGACCGGTAGTTAAAAAAGATTCATTTAGTGGAGTCTAGCAAAATGGTGTACAAGCATTTATTTGCTCTTTCTTCAACCTCAGTGCCTGATTTCAAAACAAAGCAAGGGAATGATACTAAAAACTGTGGTGAGCTACCATCACACCTGACTAAAAACAAAGAAACAATTAGTAAACATGATAAGAAGAAAAAGAAAAATCAAAAATATGACAGCGACTATTTGCAAATGTATTTTTATTTTACTGGAGAAGAGTGAGAATCTAAACCACTTTGTGTAATCTGCAATGAGTCTCTTGCAAACAGCAGTTTAAAACTATCATTTCAACACAGACATCTTGAAACAAAATACCCAACACACACAAGGATAAACATGTCGAACATTTTAAAAGAAAATTTCAAGTAATAAAAAATGTAGTCTTAAAGATAGTAAAATGTCTTTTGAAACATAATTTTGAGTCAGTTATAGAACTGCAAGATCTGGACAGGCACATTAAATGGCAGAAAATTTAATTGGACCATGGACAAAAGGTATCACAAAGTGTATACTTGGAAAAAAGGCAGCAAAGAACACTACAATATTCTGAAGAATAAATGGTTTGGTAAATGATATGGAGAGCAAATTTTTCAAGAGAATAAAATTTAATTATTTTGCAATCTAGCTTGATGAGTCTACCATTGTAGCAAATGCTGCAGTATTGCTTGTCTACATTACATACATTTTAACAAATTCTATTCAAGAAGATGTCTATTTACAAAACATTTGAAAACCTTTACAACAGGAGAAGCAATTTTCAATTC
Source organism: Nephila pilipes (assembly GCA_019974015.1). Taxonomy (NCBI): domain Eukaryota; kingdom Metazoa; phylum Arthropoda; class Arachnida; order Araneae; family Nephilidae; genus Nephila; species Nephila pilipes. The sequence continues at coordinate 131,407 of BMAW01127075.1, read as the reverse complement.
ACTCTATGATTATTTTAAAAAAATGGAAAGAACCGATTTTATTGTATGGGTATGTAGTCAGATGATGTAAAATCAATGACAGGAATATATTCTGGTCTCGTGGTGTGGCTAAAGATCAACAAGAAAATTGAATGGACTTATCATTGTATTCGTAGATAAGTATTGGCATGCAAGTGTATTCCTAAAGAGTTATCTACTTTAAGTGACACCATAAAAATTGAATTTTACGTATTACAAGCTGTTGTCCATTCTATATACTTTCCGAGAACTTTCAAACTCTTCACGCTTCTTAACTACTTCACACAGAATTTAAATTGTTTTCAGACAGCAAAATTTTGAAATGCTTGTTTGAAGTCTGAAGGAAAAAGTTCGTTAACTTATCTGACATCTTTTGTAAATTAAAGAAATAAAATATATTATTGCATTGCGAAAATGTCACCCTTTTATGATAAAATTCAATCCACATTAAAAAAAAAATCAACCTTTGTATATAATATCTGCCGATGAATGAGTATGAATGTTAAGGTTCTCTCAGCAGTTTATTAGAAAATTCAATTAAACTTGATGGAAAATTTAAAAGACACATTTGCGAACACTCGAAACACCCTTCAATTAACTTTCGATAACTCTTTTCCTAATAGATGCAATATACCCTTTTCAAACATCTGAATACACATTCTTTTTTTAAGATATGTAAGATAAGAGACCTTTCTAAATTTACTAGAAAAAGAAAACTCTAAGAAATTTTTCTAACAATCACTCTATAAGTGACTTCTAGCTCGGTATACAAATGAATATACTGTTTCGTTAAAAAATGTCAATAAAGTTTTATTACACTTTTGCATAATATATCTATATGAGAAAGGATTTTCAACATATACTTATTTTAAAGATAAATACAGAAACATATTAAATGCAGAACCTGATCTAAGACTGAAAATGTCAGACAAGAAGCCAAACTTTAAATTTCTTTGTCCCATTTGACAGTCAAATATTCCATTAAGAATTTTTTTTAAATAACCAAGCTTAACTAAGAATTAGTTAGTTTGTTGAACCAGTTAGTTGCTATGATTTTAGTGTTTATTAATGTTTATATTCAGATGTTTTATGATCGTTTGTTTTCATTTCTTGTTATACACTATTGTGCAACATGGAAAAAAGTATTCTACCAAATTGTATTGTTTTCTTACCTATCACTAACGACTACACATGGAGTTCGCCAATTTTGTTTGGATTTTAGAAGGGGTTTACAAGGAGAAAAAGTAGGGAATCCCTGATATATAAAATAAGATTTTTTTTCTTCAAAATCACATTCTTAAAAACAAATCAATAAATAAAATGCGTAAAAAAGATAAAAATTATTTCGCGCAATCTCATCAGCCACATATTTTAGAACTTACTTTTTTTTAACACGACTCTTTGATAATTCCTTAAGAAATTGAAATTCCTCATAGCTATTATTTCAATAAAATATATTAAGTAGAAGTTATATATAATAATAATTTAAAAAACATTTCAGATACTTAATTTTTCAATTCTTACTTCTTCCACAGTTTTATAGTCTGCTAATGTATCTTCGAATGCTGCTTTGCAAGTAGATTTTACCATTAAAATATATGATGAATCATTAACTCTTGCTCTTCCTTTTGACTGTATATAAGCACGAAAATTTTCTGGTGGATCAAATCGAATCACAACATTACATTTTGGAATATCCATGCCTTCTTCTATAACAGATGTAGCAATAACAAGGTTATATATTCGTGTTCTGAATTTCTGCAGTACATCTTCTTGTTTCTGAAAGCCCATTAAAATACTTTTAGCACCACTTACATTTTTCCCATGTCCAATGATATAGCTAGGTGACAAAAAATTAAAGTTTTGATGATTTTCTTTTATTGCTGATAGCCATTCACTTATCAAGTATGCAGCAATACGTTGTTGCACAAATATTAAACCACATAAAGCTTTGGTATCATCAGGATAGTTGTTATATTTTTTCTCTCGTTTCACTTTAAAATCATTTCGATTTACCTTACAACCATTAAAAACATCCTTATCCTTGACATTTTGAGGAATATTTTGGGTTGTATTAATAGTTTCAGATTCAATAAAATTTACATCTGAATTATTTACAATATCACACATAGATATTTCAACCTGTGGATTGATCACTGCTGATCTATCATTTTCATCACTTAATTCAACAACTGGCTTGTAAGGTTTCAAAAGTGTGAGCAATGTTTTCAGTTTTGGAGGAATTTTATCAGTAAGATTAGACTGCAAATCATTTTTGTCTAATATACTTTGTATTTGTACTTCAGCAGTTAATAAGACAGTTCTAGCAAGCATCAAAAAACGTTTATGTTCAGGTGAGTATAAAGATTCTAAGGAAAGGTCAATTTCTTCCATAAAAAGTTTAATAGCTTTTAATGAGCACCACAATCCCAGATCCATTATTACATATGACAGTTCAATTAAGTATCGTCGTGGTTGCCTGCAAGGATGTGATAGATAATCATCAAGATCATATTTTATATTAACTGTATCTAAAAAAACTAATGCATTGTTTATTAAGGATATCACAAGATTTAAAACTGGATTATCTTCAGAATATGAATTGTAAACTGCAATAAACTCTTTTGGTTTTGAACCATATTTACTTAATGCTGTTAGATCACTAGCAGTTTCTACAGAAGATTTTAATACACCTTCGAGATGCCTTATTTCATGTTCTATTCTCATAGGCTGACACTTACTATTAACTAAAGAAGCACTGAGTCCCAAAATATGAGGTTGATTTTCAAGACTACACACATCAAAGCATTTCATAATTTCACAATAAGGATGATTTTTCACTGCTCTATGACATTCATCAAATATAATGAGATTAAAAAGTGAAAGAGGTAGAAAACCATGATGTAGAATCATTTTAAAAATATCTGCAGTCATCACAAAAACTTGATTATTTTCTGCTTCATTGGCCCAATTTTCTTTTGACCATCTTTCAGATTCACTCCCAAAATACTCCCCTACAGTTAAATCTGTACAATCCATAATTACTTTCGCTTGCTGGAGAACCAATGGTACTAGGAAAATAAATAAATTAATTAAGTTAGAATTTTTTTTTAATGTAAACACAAAACAAACAAGCTTTTAAAAATTAAAGTAAGATTAAATTATTTTTGAAAATGTATGATAATTATTAAACATTTCAAATCTACACTTTTCAAACAAAAAAATAATTCACAAAAATGCTTGATTATGAATTTTTTTCAATAGCTATGTAGTATTAAATTTAAAATGTATTGAAAAAAGGGATGTTATTATTTATTCACTTTTAATGTTTAAATAAGACAGTAAATACTTTTTAACACTTTAATTGAAATTTACATTCAAGATCAAAAGTAGATAACACAAATACAATAAAATAAGAAATTTTATAAGTAATAAATTTTAAAAGAAAAAAAGTTATATAAAAATTATTTTTAGAAAAAAAAAAAATGAATGAAACTTTACTTGTAGGAACTAAAAGCACGGTTCTTTTTCCACCGTTTGTAGGTTTCTCTCGTACCTGATGAGAGAATTCCTTTATTAACATGACAGCTACAAAGGTTTTCCCTGTGCCAGTACCAAGGCATACTATTGTATTTTTTTTTCGAGCGGTGTCAAGGAGCTCAACCTAAAATACATAAAACACGTCTTATTCATATAATTTAGTATTTAAACACAATACAAATATAATTCTCAGAACAAAGTATTTTTTTGTTTTATTACATATATAATGAGACCATATGCTGTATGATTATACACACACAAAACTTCCTAAAATTAAGTTAATTAAGTTGTTTGAACACAATAAAATTAATGTCACGTATATTGCTGACAAATTTCTTCAAAATTCTTATATATTAATCTGCAATGATGCTTCCATGCAACATTCCTCTAAAAAAAAGGAAAAAAAGAAACATTTACAGAGATTTCATCAAATGCCAAGGAAAAAGTTTAAGCAATGCCCCCCAACCTTGGTGATAAGGCAAGAAATTTAGCGATGAAATATTCTAAAAAATGTCGTAATATTGCAGCAAATTTTGATTAGGGGAAATTATAGATTTTTTTACACTTCCCTGTGATGTCACACATGGTTGGAAAAACTATAAATAGGAGAGATGTGAAGTGGGAGATAATTGGTTGAGTATTGGCTGAGTGCAATTTGTCAAAATTGGCGAAATGAAAAGTGGTCTGAATCTGCCAGGAAAGGTCTTTTTCCATTGGAGCTAGAGTGAAATATTACTTTGTAGATCTATCAGTAATGCAAACTAGTACACTGAATGTTATAGAAAGTGCTATGACTATCATTATAAATGCTGTTTTGTATCTGTGTTGCTGATCTGTGCAAGTGCCATGTTTCCTGACTGCACTGTTAATATGTCCAAGTTTTGTTAAACGTGTCCATCTCACACTGAATGTTTGTGAATAAAACACCATTTACCAGTAACCCCCTTGTTGGATTGTTTTCACTTGTACACCACATAATTGAATTTTAGTAACAATATATAATACTGAATACATTTTGCTTAAAAAGTAATTGAAAATATTTTTTCTTCTTTAATATGTATTTATATAAAACAATAAAGACAGCAGAATGCTAAAGTACTATATATATTATGTATATGTAGCACTGGAATATACTGCTTGATATTACAATATTTTAGAGGGCACAAATGTAGCATCATATGAATATAAAATCAGGTAAAAGCAAAAAAAAAAAAAAAAAAAAGTAAGAACAGAAGGATGATGTACAATTTGAATTGTTGACAGTAACTGAACTTTGTTTTATGTTTGTAAACATTTTGTCTGTAGTGCCTTAAATTAATTGTTTTTAAACATCTAAATAATTTTTGTGTTTTAGGCCATTGTAAACATAGGAGTTTCACAAACATCAGAAGTGGCATACATAATGATTTGGAAAAAAATCTGTACTTGGATTCACATATTAGAACTGTGGTCTGATTTAATTTAATATTGAGTTGCTTTTAGGCAAAATCTACAAATCTGTATTTTACATGCTCTACAAGGATGTGTGTTTGAGTGTAAAAGCACACAAACACACACAAAAGGATGACATAGAACTGGAATTGTACATTGTAATAGAGTTTTGTATAATGTTCGTGAGTGTTTTCTCGATAATATTTAAAATAAATGTTTGTTGACATCTAAACACCTTTGTGTTTTCGGCTAATGTAAATATAACAGTTCCATACATATATTGTTTATAAAAGATATTAATTAGCTGTATCTCCTTAATGTTTTTTACTTGCAGACTTTAGCTTTGGC
>BMAW01127075.1:86880-125670 GCA_019974015.1 Nephila pilipes | reverse complement strand
AAAATGAATGAAACTTTACTTGTAGGAACTAAAAGCACGGTTCTTTTCCCACCATTTGTAGGTTTCTCTCGTACCTGATGAGAGAATTCCTTTATTAACATGACAGCTACAAAGGTTTTCCCTGTGCCAGTACCAAGGCATACTATTGTATTTTTTTTTCGAGCGGTGTCAAGGAGCTCAACCTAAAATACATAAAACACGTCTTATTCAAATAATTTAGTATTTAAACACAATACAAATATAATTCTCAGAACAAAGTATTTTTTTGTTTTATTACATATATAATGAGACCATATGCTGTATGATTACACACACACAAAACTTCCTAAAATTAAGTTGTTTGAACACAATAAAATTAATGTCACGTATATTGCTGACAAATTTCTTCAAAATTCTTATATATTAATCTGCAATGATGCTTCCATGCAACATTCCTCTAAAAAAAAAGGAAAAAAAGAAACATTTACAGAGATTTCATCAAATGCCAAGGAAAAAGTTTAAGCAATGACCCCCAACCTTGGTGATAAGGCAAGAAATTTAGCGATGAAATATTCTAAAAAATGTTGTAATATTGCAGCAAATTTTGATTAGGGGAAATTATAGATTTTTTTACACTTCCCTGTGATGTCACACATGGTTGGAAAAACTATAAATAGGAGAGATGTGAAGTGGGAGATAATTGGTTGAGTATTAGCTGAGTGCAATTTGTCAAAATTGGCGAAATGAAAAGTGGTCTGAATCTGCCAGGAAAGGTCTTTTTCCATTGGAGCTAGAGTGAAATATTACTTTGTAGATCTATCAGTAATGCAAACTAGTACACTGAATGTTATAGAAAGTGCTATGACTATCATTATAAATGCTGTTTTGTATCTGTGTTGCTGATCTGTGCAAGTGCCATGTTTCCTGACTGCACTGTTAATTTGTCCTAGTTTTGTTAAACGTGTCCATCTCACACTGAATGTTTGTGAATAAAACACCATTTACCAGTAACCCCCTTGTTGGATTGTTTTCACTTGTACACCACATAATTGAATTTTAGTAACAATATATAATACTGAATACATTTTGCTTAAAAAGTAATTGAGACTATTTTTTCTTCTTTAATATGTATTTATATAAAACAATAAAGACAGCAGAATGCTAAAGTACTATATATATTATGTATATGTAGCACTGGAATATACTGCTTGATATTACAATATTTTAGAGGGCACAAATGTAGCATCATATGAATATAAAATCAGGTAAAAGAAAAAAAAAAAAAAAAAAGTAAGTACAGAAGGATGATGTACAATTTGAATTGTTGACAGTAACTGAACTTTGTTTTATGTTTGTGAACATTTTGTCAGTAGTGCCTTAAATTAATTGTTTTTAAACATCTAAATAATTTTTGTGTTTTGGGCCATTGTAAACATAGGAGTTTCACAAACATCAGAAGTGGCATACATAATGATTTGGAAAAAAATCTGTACTTGGATTCACATATTAGAACTGTGGTCTGATTTAATTTAATATTGAGTTGCTTTTTGACAAAATCTACAAATCTGTATTTTACATGCTCTACAAGGATGTGTGTTTGAGTGTAAAAGCACACAAACACACACAAAAGGATGACATAGAACTGGAATTGTACATTGTAATAGAGTTTTGTATAATGTTCGTGAGTGTTTTCTCGATAATATTTAAAATAAATGTTTGTTGACATCTAAACACCTTTGTGTTTTCGGCTAATGTAAATATAACAGTTCCATACATATATTGTTTATAAAAGATATTAATTAGCTGTATCTCCTTAATGTTTTTTACTTGCAGACTTTAGCTTTGGCCTCATCCTTAATTATACTTAGCCATGGAAAAAAAAAAAAAAAAAAAAGGCAAATTTTATTTGAGTGTTTTATAACTTTAATTTAAAATTAATTGTTAGATAAAAAAGTTTTAAAAAAAATGCAATTTTGTTTCAGAATAAATAAATTAGCATTCAAAAAAAATTATTTTATGATCACAGGGACAGAAAAATGAGAAATTATAGTGCATGCGTAACACAAAATTTAAACTGTTTTAAAGAACAGTTTTACAAAATATTTTTTTTTTTTTTTAAAAAAAAAAAAAAATTTTTTAAAAAAAAAAAAAAAAAAAAAAAAAAAAAAAAACCCATTGATGCTCATAAAAAAATATGTACTTCAATTTTAATATTATGAAAAAAGACAGTTTATGGCTTATAAAAATATCTTATAATTTATCTTGCAATGATTTAATTTCATCATTCTAGAACTCCTAAAAGTAAAAAAAAAATTAAAATTTATAAATAAAAGGTATTTATTGAAACAATAAATTATATGTTATCTTAAAATATTTTTAGCATCATATAAAATAGAGGCCTTTCATTTTAAAATATATCCTCTAAAAGTATTAGATATACATAAAACTTAAAGCTGCATTAAGTTTTAAACAATAACATTACAGATAAAAGTTTTATGAACAACAAACAAATGAGAGTTTACAAGTTGATCCTAAATATCAAAAAAACTTCTTAATACATAGTAAACAGTAAAATATACTATTATTTTAATTACATCATATCACAATGGTTGCAGTTACATATCTTTATTTTGGACTATAATTTATTATAAAAGTAAGCGATTTTAAATTGTTCTATAAAGAAATGAATATACTTTAATAAAGGTAAATTTTCATTTAATTTCTAAGACATATATATAAATATAAAGTGTACCAAAGTATATGTATTAAATAATAACATAGAAAAAAATGAAACAATATTTATAAGTAAAGCATAAAGTAGCATGAAAACCATGTAAGAAGACAAATTTAAAATTCTGTGACTGGTTTTTGATAGACATGAGCGTTTAAATATTCTTTACGGATCCAGACTATCACAGCAAATTACTTTATAAAAAAATGGTTAATATGAAACAATCAATTGGATTGAGATACAAACAATTGTACAAAAAAACTTTTGAATTACACACACATATTTATTTATTTATTTATACATATACATAAGCTTCATAAATATAAATTAAAAAAAAAATTATAAAAATATTAATAATTTAGAATTTTTAGTTTTACAATCAGAATTTCATTAGGGAATAATAACGCAACACAACTTAAAATTTTTAATATAATGGTTTAATAAATGATTCAATACTAGAACTTACTTGGTATTCACGAGGAATGAATGTTTTAGAGCTGATACTTTCTAATATATGGTATCTCCGTAATTTTGGTGGTTTGAGAACATGTGTGCTCATCTTGTAAAAATGTATGTTAATTTAAAGCCAGCATAATTTAATTTGCATCTATAATGAAACAAGTTTTAATACTATTAAGCATCTACAAAGTCTAAGTACAAACAATTAAACAAATTACATAATCCATTCTTATTATAACAATTGTATAAATAGGTTATATATTCTTTCTTTAAACCAATAGAATAATGACAAATACAAATAAAATTTTTAAAAAAATAAAATACACAAATGAGATTCTTTTGTTCCTTACTGTCGATTTAGAATGTGATCATTTGAATACAATTCATTCAGCAATAACACTATAAAATTAAGGTTCCAAAAAATTATGAAAAATAAATTGAGGTTAATTATAAATTTAATCATGAAATATGCACAAAAGCTTCTAATATAATTTAAGGAATTAAAATATTCTGTAAAAAATGTATTTTAAAAATATTACATTGCAGTTATCTAATTTTCTCTCTATCAGTTTTAATTCACTTCCATTTTAATACACATTTTTGTATTATCTTCAGTCCCATGAAAATATACCAAGTCAATACAATTTCAAGAAAATTGTAAAATATATAAAACTAAGAAAATTGTTCTATATATAACACTAAGTCTTTAATTTGAAATCATAGTTATAATTCTTAGATAAAAAAATTTGAAATAACATATGATTTATGTAATTTATATAAGTTGAGTGAAAATTATAATATTTTCAAAAATGAGCCTTATTAGAACAGTTATTGTGTTTTTATTAAAATAATGGACTTGATATAATTATTTTACAAACATATATAAATTTCAAGGGTTTAAAAAGTAAATTTTTTTTGACAATCAGTATTTTTTACTAATCATAAAAATTTTAAAGAATACGTAAGGAGTGGAAATATAAAGCAATAATTATATATGAAAATTTCTAGGTACATCCTTACATATTTCTCTCCCTCACTGAAGTTACATTTTAATTTTGAGAAAAAATTACATATAAAAGACTATTTTTATTACTATACATGACATAATTAATACAGGGAAAAATATTTTTTTTCTCATTTACCTTGAAATCTAACAAAAACTGCAAAAGTAAAATACATTAATTAAACATCAAAATAGTTGCGATTCCACAGATTTGTTCATTGCGTTATGAGGGATGTAAAGCAAAAATAATTATAAGGCCACTGACTCATTTCTACAGATTTGTGCTGCTCTTTACCAATTCAGACTTGAGGATTAAATTTGAACATACTTCCTGGCAATAAATTTTGCAAACACAAAAAATCCTCACTATTATCTAAAAGAAACACAACAAATATTTAAAATATATAACTATGGTTAAAATTATAGTTGTATGTATAATTCATTTTGTTATTTCATATGTATATATAAGGCCTTTCATTTCTTCAAACTTAAAAGATACATAATACCTCTCACAACATAAAATTAACTATAAAATAATGTATAAAAGTATTCCAAGTACAGTTCTTAGTTCCTGTCAACGTTCGTTTAATAATATAAATTAGAACAGAATGCAAGCTAAAAAATGTTTCAGAAAATTCATTGATTGGGTTAAAGATACATCGATCAAATTTTATCCGTGATAAAAAAACTTTTTTAAAATTTAAAGGAAAAAAATAACCATGTGCTAATAAACTCAATGTGTTTCACAAATATTGTTTTTTGTCTTTACAAATAAAATTTCTTTTAGGCATAAATAATGTTATATGCATTGAAAAAACTTTATGAAAATCACAAATGTTTTTGCTTTTCATTTATACATCAACAAATATTGGTAATAATTGTTTTCACTTTTACTTACAATAATGAAGTGTTTTATTTACATATGTGAATACGTATTTGAATCGGACGTAGAGTAATCGAAATCGAAGTAGTAGTTTTTATTTATCTTCAAGATCCACATGATTTCACTTCACATATACATATTCTTAAGCTTAATTCTTTTTACATTTAAGCAAATAAATTTGTCAGAAAATAAATATTAATTACAGTGTTAATCTAAACTTTAATAATCTATTTGTATGCCAAAATATCAATGATTGTAAAAGTCAGATTATAATTATTTAAAAGCTGTCCGGTAAGCTTCTTAAAAATGAAAATACAGAAACGTCATGAAGAGAGAGATTTAGTTTTTGTTGATTGTCGTGAGCAGGCAAGACAGACGATAATATTTTACTTTTTAGGCGATCAACCTCCCCCATATTGTAAATTAGAGATGCGAAGAGTTTCTGCGCTGTCCCTAAAATACTTACGCCATGTGAGATTTAATTCTGCTTCCTCCTTTATATAGTTTTATTACAAAGTATGGAAATTTGTATTATCGTGTAATTATAGAAATGAAATAGAAAGATCATGGATTTGATAAGAACCCCTAAGGTAAATAAGAGAACATTTTATTCGGTAGGGGGGATGAAAAGATAAATCAAAATTTGAATGTCCTCTTTTTCTATGCGTTGATTTTTTAAAATTTTTTTGTTACTTTATGTAGATGCTTTTTTATTTTGTTATCTTGTTCTCGTTTAGATATGAATGTTACAGAAATGTTTTGAAATGCTGTATCTAACACATTAAGCAGATGTTTAGCAATTTTAATACTTTGTTTTAGTAAAAAGGCAGTTTTAAATGCACAGATTTGGATTTCATATGTTATAGTAGAATTCTCTCTTTTTAATTAGAAAGTTGTACATATAATTTTACTTTAAAAGCACTTTAATAAACTATTACATAACAATTTCTTATTGCTTATATGAGCTTCCTTTTGTAATAGAATCATATAACAATTTACCTCAAGCATATAGTGAAAAAACAATTATTCACCTTCATATATTTTATACATAAATTAATCATGTAAAAATGAGGGTTTTTTTTGTAATTTTTTTTTCATTCACTGATATATGTGTTAGTATTTTTTTTCTATTCTAAAAAAATCTGATGAGTTATACTCTGTCAAAACTACACATTTTTTATATTCATTGCTGTATCCCTCTAATAAGATTTCATCAAAATATATTGATTGATTTAAAATAAATAATTTATGTTTATACTAAAAATTCATGATTTTAGAAAATTAATATAAAATGTGATGTATGCTAGTCATGAAGTAAAGGTGAAAAAATACATGAAACAAATTTTATGTTACTTTTTTCTCGAATATATATGTATCAAGGTTCATTCTGCTCTACCCACCTTTTGAATTTACAAGTTCACAGTATCTACCTTTTGAAGCTACATATGCCATCATACTTGCCTGCTGAAGTCCAGTTTTCAATATTAAACATTTATTATTTTTTTTGCAAATTGCACCTTTCAAAATATCAAATTATCAAGGAACAAAATTACTTCTTTCATTACTAAGGCTGACATCAGGTATCTTGTGCCATTGCTGTGTGCCTGGTAGTAGGGTGAAAAAATATTCAATGAAATAGCTTTTCTTAGGAGATTTCATGTTCTCAAAAAGTGGATTTCCTGAAAGCAAACTCTTAACATTCTACTTTGTCCAAATGTATCCAAATGTCTATAGGTGTCCAATGCATTTATTTTTAAGGAGATAAGCAGTTTGACTCCTTCCACTCTTTTCAAAACCATATAATAATTTCTTTGCTTGTATTTGATTTTAAAGATATTCTTGAAGTATGATATGAGGACAAATAAACAAATTTGAAAATAAATGTCTTTTTTTTAAATTTACAATTTAAAGCTTTTTCTTAAAATGTACTTTGTATGTTTCACAATTTAAATGGACAATATTAATAATTATACAACTTTTTTTTAGCAGCGTAGCATACTGTACATAGTATTTTTAGTAATCTTTATTACATGTAGGTTTCTAGAAATTTTCATTGTTCCATTAATATTGATAATTCAATATTATATTTAATTTGATATAGATAATTAAAGTAATATTTTCAATCTTAAAATTATTTGTGCAATATTACCATGAAACTTTTTTCTTCTCTTTTTGTAAGGATGACTGGTATATGCTCAGTATAGATCTATCATGCATTTCATGCCATTCTTGTGGGAAAAGCTACTTCAAACCTTTCTTTGGTTTTTTGTTTGTATTGAAAGTATTTAATTAAATAAAATGATTAAATAAATAAAGTATTTAATTAAATTAGTAAGATTTTATCTTTTATTTTGTTATTAAACATAGATTTTGATAAAACCTAAGCAATTAACTTGTTTTTTTACAAGGAATTTATAAAGATTTGTAAATGATTTTCCACATAGAAAAAAACCATACTTTTTGCAGCAATTGGTTTATTGATTATTAAACTCAAAAAGGCACAGAAATGATACTCTATGATAGAAAGAGTATATAGAGTGAAGAAACCACACAAGTAAAATAATGCGACATGTGTAATTTCATTTTATTATTTACAGTTAGAATATTGTATAGTTATGTCTCTTTTATAATATATGTAATTTGCATTGTTAATATTTTCTTTATTAACATTGCAGTGAATGATTTCATATCGCTTGAATCAAACTCATTTTTTTAATTATGTGTTCTTGTGAATGAATATTTTGCCAGTCAATATATTGATATCAGATACACTTTGTGTTTTTCTCTTACTTTAATAACAACTTTTAATATGTAAATGTATTTCCCAAAATATATACATGTAATGAAACTATAGGATTTATTCGATTTTAAGAATTGTATTCTTTGACTTGCATTTCAGCCTTAATATAAATTTATTTTATTGGAGTTTTTAATGTTATTTATTCTTTGAGTCATAATTGAAAAATTAGACACACACGGTGAAGTCAGTAGTGTAAGTAATAAGAAGATATATCATTCTTAAAGCAATCTTTTATTATTTTTGTATTAAACAAAATCAAAGTAAAACTTATTTGATAATCATTGTTGAATTGTTTAAATCACAATTAAATATTCAATTACAGATAAATATGTAAAATGTTATATGAATTCTATACAAAATGATGTATTATTTATTTGTTACTTTTGTTACATATATAAATAAAATTTTTCATCCTTGGGGGTTCATGTGCAAAATTACTTTTAATTTGAAATAATTATAATTTTAAGTATAAATCTATTAAATGAATTATATATTCTTATAAAGTTTAATATAAATCCATGTCATACTGTGAAAAGTTTACTTTAAAGTATTTAAATTTTTTTTTTTTTTTTGCATCTAATAAACAATTATTTTCTAACAATATACTAACTATAAATGAAAATTTTAATTTTTTCAATTTTTATATTCTTTGAAAAAAAATTCTTTAAACACTTGAGCTCTTATGTTGAGATTTGCATTGTAAATGTCATTATAGTCATTGGTCAAAATTAAAGAAGTAAATTCTTATAGTTTTGTCTGGTTCCTCGTTATTTATTTTAGGGTGTATTATCAAGTAATCTTAACGGGACCAAAAACTCATGCGAGTTGAAAGTAAGTTTATCAGAAAAAAAATATTTTAATGTCCTTGGTTATGCATGCTTTTTTAGCATGTTAATGGATTCAATGAACTGTAAAAAAAGGAAGTATACAGCTTTATGTTGATGCATGGCGTTATACTATGTTGTAAAATCATACTGAACTTTACATATGTTTTGCATTTTTTTATAGTGTGAATTCAGAAGCTAATATATATATTCCTTATTATTGAATATATTTTCTGTTTATTATTATTTCATACTATTAAATAATTCCTTATGTTATTTTAAGTTTTCGTTTATTTAGTTTTGCTTTTTATGTATGTAGAACTATGCTTTATTTATTTACTTACTTATTCTTTTATCACTTTAGAGATTTAAATTTATTCATCTTTTTAAAAATTTCCATTATTTATAACATTTTGTGTTTGGAAATCTTGTATTTGAAATATATGTTTTTGAGCATATACACTTGGGTTTATCTGAAAATTTATCTTTGTGAAAGTTTTCTGTTTTTTCTTGTGATTTGCAAATATGATGAAATAGAAAATTACTCCTTTATGTTTAGAAAATTACAAGGTTTTTTCTCCTTTAATCTTTAGTTTTTTTGATGAAAATTGTAATATCATTATAATTCATTATCCTCTTTTTTAGAACTTTTAAAACCATCATTTCTTTATTAAAATGTTCGCTACTTGTCTATTATAGCGACACCCACCAAATTAAAAATGCACCAACGTCACCAAGCTAGTAAAAAGCGCCAAGCAAGCAAAGAGCGAAATTGAAATGTAGGAAAGCAAATAATATACCAATAAATAATGTAAAACTTTTTATTTTTATATATTTATATTTAATAATCTTTTTATATGTATGAGATGTAGAGAACACACTTCTCTCATGTAATGTTTCCAATCAACTGTTGCACCCTTAGACATATTCAATTGTTTGCAACTCTATTTAATGGACGTCAGTTCCTCTGCCCAATAATACATAAATCGTATTGCAGTAACAAACATTATTTTGGAACTGCTGAACCAACTTGCAATGCGGGAGACTTTTCATTTGTACAACATTAATAATACACTTCCAAATACTTTCTTCATTAAGATACAACTTCATGACGTGGACTTTTTTTGCATTATAGTGTGTCTGGTAAAAGACCTCTCTCCTGAAAAGAAGTAATGGCATCCATTTTGCTGTTTCGTAAATTGAAGATTGTTAGTGACATTTTGGAAGAAAACAAATTAGATATTTAAAAAAAATAATACAAAATCAGCAACATTAACAATGATTAAGTTTTGTTTCTTTAGAACTGCAACCTTAGGAACTTACAATCAAAATTAATGATCTATCTTGCTTGCTTGGATCCAAAACATGATTTGGTGGGCGCCACTGTAATAGACAAGTACCAAATGTTCTTACCTATGAACTACATGACAGAAAAATTAAAAATATTTCAAACGTTATTTCTTATCAATTGAATGCATTGTGAATGAGTGAAATGCATAATACACACCAAAATAATATGAAAAGGTTACCATGAAGCAAGTGTCTTTTCTTAGAGAAATAGAAATTTTGATAATGAATTGTAATTTGGAATAGTGTCAAAATTTTGAATGATATTCCACTTTATTGCTTGTAAAGCCCTTGGAACCATTTTGTCAAGGTATTGCTGCTACTTTAAATAATAGTTAGACATACGTGTTCTGTTGCTGATTAATTAGTTTATCAAATTTGTACGTCTGATTTAAAATTACTAATTTCTGAGTGCATTGAAAGATGAGCACAACAAATTATACTCAAGGATGATTATTTGGAAATAGAATTAGAGGTGCTTTATGTTAGAAGTTAAACAAAACCTTGTTTCAGTGTGACTTGTAGAGTATTTTTAATTTATAGAGAGAGCATATCTACCTTTTTATCCTAATATGAATTTGGAATTGTTTGAGTTGTCTGGAATGTGTTATTGAATACAAGATAGTACTTATACCAAACATGCATTAAAAATTAGTATATCCATATGTTCTTGCCATTCAAAAGGCTAATATAACATGTTTTGACATTGGCATGTTTAATGTCTGTATTTCATATTTTTCATCTGTATTATAGAAATTATTTGTGGAGAGGATTGCAAGAGGCAACATTTGCCATTAATATATGTGTGTGTATATGCATATATAGTACACACATCTTTTTACCGCTCCAAAGTGAAGAACAGTATTAATTACATTATCTCAATTTTTTTAAAAACCTTTTTCTTTTCCTTTACTTTGTTAAATTTTTAAGGATGCTCAGTTTTTAAATTGTTTGTAGTTTATGGATTATATCTGTATTGAATAAATACTATTTGGTTTATAGTATTTTAAGAAATGGTTTGCTTATTTTACGTTTGAATTTAACTTAGGATAATATTTTTAATTTGATTTTTGGTTATTCTGATAACTTACTTTGTTTCTCCCATTCCCTTTCTTTTAATTCAGTAGTGTTTTTTTTTTTTTTTTTGGTTCTAAATAATTTTTTTAAAAGGATTTATTGATTGTATTTTGTATGATTTGGTTTACACATACACACATACTGGGTCATAAAAAGCTTCCTCGATATAGGAAGAAAACCAGCCGATCTGCTGAACCAATTGAGAATTTCAGATATTGTTATTTGAAGGTATGTGCTTAATATTGTGATAATCATATCATATCTTTCTCTTACTCTGAATGTTTTTTTTTTGAGCCCTGGTCTTTGCCTTATGTTCTGAGTAATTTTTTAATCTTAAAAAGAATATCAGTTTGTATTTGTACTTGTTCAGAAAATTCAGAGCCCTGAATACACAGAACTCAAAGTCAAAACTAGGATTAATTTGTTCTTTTGACTTGCATGTCACTATTGTTGATTAGGACTATTTGCCATATTGTGAAATAAATATTTTTAAGATGTTTCTTGACACACTTTGCATAACTCACAGGAATAGACAGTAGAAGCCCAATCACAGAGCGTCATACTTAAAGCATTGATTTTGAAAATCTTTATTAGGATGTGTGGGAAGATTGTTTCTTAAAAAAAAGTGGCCAAATATACAAAAGATAATACTTATGGGGTAACAATGGTGTTAATTGATAAAGCTCTTTTATCTGAATGGGAAAAATGCTGCCAAATCAGTATGAGATTATCAGTGAAATCATAAGTTGAGGTCCCAGGTTCCTTAAAACTATACATGGTTGGTGAAAAAAAATTTGAAAAAACTGGATTCATTTGTGATAGATTGTGATTCAGATTATCATCTATTCCTCACGAATTTGTTGTGGAAGTTCATTATAGGATTATTGCAAGAAATGTACCAAAAATCACTGACCTCAAGCTTCTTCACTCGATTCTGTGGATGTTTCCTTATCGATTCAGATGCTGCAATCTGGAGATGAGAAAAAGTGAACTAAGTTGAATTTGTGAATTTTTTTCTCATTTTATATGATGAAGATAGCTGATTGCATGCTGGAAGGAGAAATGCAATCTGGTGCACTTCTCCTTTACTGGGGATGTAAACTTGGAGAACTGCTTACACTGGACTGGTGAAAATCCTTATGATGTAGCACCAGTGCCTTTACTTAAAATCAAAATAACTATTTGGTGCAGGATCACAAACACATTCACTCTCGGGTCTAACTTTTTCAAAGAGGTCTCTTTGACAGGTATGAAAATGCACTCCCTCACAAATGCTCAGTATACAACAGTGTTGTAAAATTACATAATTCCACAATTGCAACTGCAAAATGTTGTTAATAACATCATATGGATGTAAGATAATGCTCCTCCAAATGTCGCCACATATATTCAACAAGTGCTGCAACAGTACTGTAGTAATAAGAGTTATCTCTTTCACTAATTTTTCTTTTTCAGTTTTTTGGCCATTGCCCAACCTCACTCTGATGGTTTTCTGGTCATAGGATTATCTGAAATCTAAAGTGTACTCATCAAATCCACAGATTCTTTTTACAATGTAATGTTTGTCATTGTTTTCATCAATCTCAATTGCAATATTATGTTACAAAGGTGGACACACTGAAAACTTGTAATTGCAATAAACAAAATTTCCCTCTCCTCTCTATGTTGTAATTGTCTTATACAATACTCTTCTTTACAAATGTTTTGTGCCAGCAATTTTTGTCATATGTTTATCCTTCCATTTATATTTACCCCACCATTTATGGTTTTTCTATGTGCTGATCAATTTAAGCAGGAAAAAAAAGTGAGTGTTGCCATTTGAAAATGTCATTTTTTTTCACTGTTACAGTGACTGTGAGAGCTCTATGGTTTTAAATCATCTCATATCTTGAGCACATACATTCAAATAACAATATCTGAAATTTCATTTCAATTGGTTCAGCGTATAGGCCACTAGAGTTCAAATATCAGGGAAGTTTGTGAGTACCCATATATATATATGTATATATGTAAGTAAAAACATTGTTAATATAAGTATTAAATTATCCATCTATATAAAAAATAAATTCAAGAATTTTAATATGTAATTAAAAGTAAAAAATATTATTGCTTATATGAAAATTAATATTGATATAATATTGATTTCTTTAAATTTCTATAGGAAGAAAATTAAAAATAAGAATATTCATTAATATGTAAATGATAATTAATATACTTTACTATTGATATGCAAAATTTAACAACATTTAACATATATTTTAAAAATATTTAATTACTACACAATGGAAACTGAATAGACAAAATTACTACTAAACTTACTTGGCATAAGCCAAGAAAAAAGAAAACAAGATACAAAAGTCAAGAAGGGAGTTGAAAAGCAATTTTTAAAGTTGAATCAGACTTTTGTTCTGAGAAATGTATGTTTATAGTAGTAGTATGGTTTCAACCATCACATTTATTTTATAACAAAAAATGTAAGGTGGTGTAAAACCAAATACAAGCAAAAATTCCAATTCAAAAAAGTAAATTCAGCAAAAAAAATAAAATAAAGTGTACATAAAGGAGTCAAAGTTCATTTAAGCCAAATTAAAGTAATCTATTAATATATTTTGTAATGCATTTTAAATTATATTAAAATGCAATGCTACATAGTATTTAATTAGGTTGCATTAAGTAGTTTATAGTTGTCTACTGATTGCTATTGATTGTAACAATTTTTTTAGATTGAGAAAGTACGAATGCTTGATCGTTTCAATAGCAAGAAACCTAATATTGGAACCCTTCACCTCACAGCTACTCATTTGATATTTATAGATCCTGAAGGCAAGAAAGAAGCTTGGGTAATAACATTTGAGGAATTTACTTTTATTTCTTAAATTTTTTCTTTTTATTTTACAGTTTAAAGTTTGATTATATATAAATATAATCGTGGGTGCCATGCTTGTAATTCTGTTTGAGAATATTATCTGCATAAGGAGGAATATACTTGATTTAATTATTACCTTTATTTAGATATCACAAATAGAGATATAATTGAGGGCAAAACAGGCATGAACATTTAAAAATTTACAAAAATATATAATTACACAACTCTCAAGGTGGAATACCATGTTTATTGGTTAACTATACATGATGAATTCATGGTTATTGGCATATAGCCATCCTTCTCCTTCCAACAGCTGCTAAGTGACACGCTACAAAAGATGGTTACAGACTCTCCCTTTGGATCACATGACATCTCTGAGAAGAGTTTGCAATAGATATTGAGAGATGTTACGGTCCTACTGTTTCTAGAAAATGGTAGTTCATAAGTTTGTAAGAATAAGTTTGTCCCAAGGACTTCATCTGGCTTTGCTGGGTCAGCAGTGTCGAATGTAGTGGATGAACTGTTGGTAATCACTAAATAAAATCCTTCACATTTAGGCATAAATTTTTGACTTTTCTTATTTTGTGATTTGTAGATAGAATGTAACATCTCCCTTTATTATCTGGTTTGTGGAAAGCATTTTGTTTTCTATGATTTTAATACATTTTGTGTTTGTCTTCCTTCTGTTTGATGTGGTATTTAATCTTTGCAGTTAAATGAGCAAATTGCTTGAGATTTTGGGTTATCTCAGGCACAAAATTATTATTGTTGTTGATCTAAGCTCTTAAGTCAAGTGTAACATCATCTGTTCTCTTCAAAAAGGATGCTGAGCAGATAGCGATTTCACACTTCTCAGTGTTCATTGAAAAAAATATCTTTCTCAGGTTCTCTTTCCAAGTGTCATGTTTGTCTTTGGCCAGTATGGGGAGTCAGGATTTTAGATCAATATTTTTTCTTCAGATGTTAGTTTTGAGAATATACACAGGAATAAGGTCTTGCTTAATTACAAGAAAATTGCAAGTTTGTTGCATAATTGCACTGACTGATTGTGAACCATTATCACCGATAAGTATACAAGGAAATCCTTATTTTAGAAAGACTTCTTTGACTAAAGTTTTGTTGCAGTTTACAGTTGTTGCTTCTTTAAGGGCAAATAGTTCTACCCATTTGGTACTGGTGTTTTCTATGTTAAAAATCCACTTCTTACCAGTTGAGGTCTGGGGAAGAGGTCCAAAAAAAAAAAATCAATAGTATTTCAAACCTTTGGGCATAGATTGGAGTTCTAAGAAGATTGGTTAGCTTTTGATTAGTCCAGTTTGTAACAGTTGCATTCTGAACAGTTTGTAATATACTTAAACATGTATTTTTGCATCCTGTGGGGAAAAAAGTATCTAGAGGCAACTCTCTAAGTTCCTTCACCTCCATAGTGTCCAGTGGTTAGAACATCATGGAATTGTTTCAACTCTTTTCTTTCCTAGATAATAAAACTATGTATTGTGCTTCTTCCATTTCTCCTGTATGTTAGTAGTCATACAAAATTCCTTGATTCATCAGGTAACCTCTGTTGATCCAGTGTGCAAAGTTTTCTTTTGAAATTGCTTTCAAAACAGTCAATTATCTTTTCCAGTACATTGTCTTTTAATTGTTCTCAAATTTCTTTGGACCTTTTCATTGGAGAATCCTCAGATATATGCAAATAAGTCGCAAGAGACCTTTTCATTTAGATGTGTAGGTCTAGACAACATGCCTGCAATCTAGTTAACTTTGTCAGGCATATACTCAATTTTTGAATGGAAGGATTGGATCTGGGGGAGGAGCTCATCTTGCCAAACAACCTTAATGCTCATAAGCCATTTTAAAAGCTAGTGGTCGGATGATATTTCTTGGTTTTCGATATAACCTTGATGTTTCTCCAGAACCCAAACTATTGCAAGTGCTTCATGTTCTATTGTAGAGGTTGTTTTGTTTCAATGGGTAGAGCAAACAACTGGTTTACTCATTAACTTGCTCTTTTGGGTCTTCTCCTTGAGTAAGGACTGCCTCCAGAGCATAACTGCTAGCATCTGTACAGATGTAAAATGATTTCGATCAGTCTGATTGTTTTAACACTGCGGGTGTTATCAATTTTTTCTTCAAATTTTTGAAAGCTTCTTATTGTTCTGGATCCCAAGTCGATTGTACATTTTTTTGTAAGGTTACAAAGTGTCTTTGTGATGTTTGCAAAGTTTGTAACATACTTTCTAGACCCGAGCATGTCTGAAAGGACATAACTTCCTTTACACTGGTGGGCACAGGAATTTTCTGAATAGAGGACACTTTTTCCTGATCAACTTGAATTCCATTTTCAGCTATCCAATGACCTAAGTATTTAACTTGGTCACAAGTTAAATGACATTCCTCTCTGTTAGCATGAAGTATAAAAAAAGAAAATCTTTCAAAAATAGTTCGTAAGTCACTTTCATGTTGATCAAAAATCACTAATAAAATGATATTGTCTAAGTATGACAGAGCAAAATATCCTTTAAGCCTGTTCTAAATTTGTTAATCGGGTATTGAAAAGTTGTGGGAGCATTTCGTAATTCAAAAGAAATGTGTAAATATTTAAATGTTGCTAATGGGCAAATGAAAGCTGATTTATCGTGATCAACTTCATGTACTTTAATCTGATTATACCCAGATTTGAGATTGTTGATTGACATATTGGCTGTTGACTTAGTTTTTGTGAGAAGATTGTCCATATGTCGTAGCAGGTGCATGTATGCAATAATCGGAACACTTAGTTTGCAATAGTTGATGTTAATTCTTATGCTACCATTTGGTTTAGGCATCATTACAATTGGGTTGGCATATGGAGATTTGTATTCATCAATAATACTATTAGCAAAGAGAGAGTCTTGATTCTTTCTTCAGTAAGTCTCTTTTTTTTTTTTCAGGTTTCATTTTATGATGAGGTTCTACAACTGATGGACTCTTTTCAGTATTAATGCAATTTGTGTTCATTAAATGGTGTTGGTTCTCCTTTTGGTTCGAATCGCAGATTCTTTGAAGATAACGTTTCAAGAACTTTGACTAAATTGGGAATTTCTGCAATTTTTCTCTCGGAGTCAGAAATAGTGGAGTTTTCAGTCTTTGATGGCACTTTGTAAAAAGGATATTGGATCTAAGGATTATTACAGAATGCCAGGTACCATTGTGGACATTCAGGAGTATCCCAGCAAATTTTAGAAAGTGTTCTGTAAAGAGTTTTATCTCTTGCTTCAAGTTAAGCAATTCTGTGTGTACGCTTTACCTTCAACTTTAAGCTCCACAATCGTAGTCAAGGCAGTTATATTGCTCTGTGTTCCATCAGGGAGAGTCAAAGCAATGTTCTTTAGAACTTTACTTTTTTACTTTGTAGCATACAGCATAACTTTTACTGCACAAATTTTGAAAATGATTAAACTGAATGAAAATTTTGATGATTCAGATATGAAAAAAATTGATCCTATTTACAAACATTTTTGTTCTTCCTTTAAATATTGAGCAGTTAGAACATTTGTATATATCTAGGAGCTCTACACCATTAATATTGGAAGGTTCTTGTGTGGGGTTCATGTTCTTGGAAAACATAATTCTTATTTTTCATGGTTAGTCTCTCCAGACATTGCAATGGACTTAAATCTTCCCTCTGATGTTGGGAGTTCACTTCTAAAATTTGGTTTAAGTGGCACTGAATTTTTCTTTAATCCATGACGAGCATTTTCATAAACATCCAATTTATCTGCTGTTTCCAATGGCTGGTTCCATTCTGCCCATAAATCAAAATGTTTTTTAAGCTCTGATGATATTTTCTTCTTAATCTGGTCACTAATTATAAAGTTTTTAAGCATTTCAAAAATTTTAATGATAAGTTCTGTCTTCCATTCTTAAAAATGTATTGCTAGTTCAATGTAGCAGTCTCTCCAAGTTGTATCTGGGCTTCTCGTGTATTGAAAAAAGAAAAATGTATGAAACACTAAGCAGTTAACTTGTATCACTTAAGCAGCATTTCCTTAACTTTCTGGTAATCTTGAGAATCTTCCTCGTCCGTTCTAGCAACAATGTGAACTATTTCTGTTTGCTATGAACTGATGAGATAAGAAATAGAACATATGAAAATTTTAATTGGCTTTCAAAAATTGTCAAATGCAACCCAATTTCATCTTCTTTTGGGTTCAATTTAGAAACAACTCTAATATTATCCATTTCAGGTTGATCTATTTCCTAAACTGTGGCTTTCTTTTGAAATTTTTTTTGTAATTAATGTTGAGTTCTTAATCTTTTCAAACTCAAAAAGACTCCTTTTTGACTCAATTATCATCAGGGACTTTTTTAAGTTCTTTTTCAAGCTCACATAAAAGTTTGTATTTATTTTTTTCAACTAACTCTTAATTTGTCATTTTGTCAAATTATCTGAGACGGGCAGACCTAGTTCTGTAGCTGACATTTCTTGATCTCTTTTTATAGCTAGTCTCAAAAATTCCATTTTGTATATACAAATAGTGTTCAGAAATTCTATGAGTATCTGAATTAACTTTCACAATCAAATTTATATTGGCTGATATAGATTTAATTTCAATCACTTTTAAATGAATTATGCTAGTAGAAATTTCAAAATTGAAATAATACTAATAAAATATTATATACAAACAATAATTTTATGATAATATCACTTCTATGACATTAATACTTTATGATGAATGTTTACAATAATAAGTTATTGGCATTTTAGACATCAACTTCTTCTGGTGGCCACTAGGTGCTTTTCTTGAAAACAGGGTAGTTACATAAATTTGATTTTCCTGAAAATTTTTGTGCTTAGTAAATTTAATAAAAACAATTTCAATGTTAAGATTTTAAAAATATTTTGTGTTTATTTACCAAGTGTAATTTTTGTGCTGTTATCTTATATTTTATGGTTCAAATTATATTTCTGATTAACAATTTTGTATATTTAGATATTACATACTCATATTGCTGCAGTTACCAAATTACCTATATCAACATCTGGCTCGCCAATACAAATTCGATGTAAAAATTTCCTATGTGTAACATTTGTTATACCAAAAGAAAGAGATAGCCATGATATATATACATCATTACTGAAGCTTTCTCAACCAAGTATGTTTTTTTATTATCTGTTATTATAAATGAAACTTACATTTTGAAGTTTGTTATTAATATATCTTAATTTTTATTTACAGTTATATCACGTAAGTTGTATGAAATTATTTTAAATATATTCTTGTCAATTTAAAATTTAATATGTTATTATATATATATATATATAGTTACTAGCAATGAATCAGTTGTTACTAATAAATTATTTACACCTTGATAGATTATAATGAATAAAATACTAAAACACATATATATGAAAATTTTACAAACTTGCGAAATCTCTTGAAGATTGATGAGTTTAATATCATGTCTTTTTTTCTTCTTTCTCATAGTCAACATACAAGAATTATATTGTTTTCATTACACTGCATCCAATGAAGATCTTCCCAAGAGATCAGGTTGGAATAAGTTTGATTTGCAAGCTGAATTTTCTAGAATGGGTGTTCCTAACCGGCATTGGGTATTGACGTCAATTAATAAGGATTATGAAGTAAGCTTGTTAAAATAATTGTATGTTAGAATTACTTACTCATATTTTTCATGAATTATATCAAATCAATTTTTACTTTTAAAAGAATTGTTTCAATGATTCATAAGTTTTTTTTGGTTTTGTTACATTTGTGCGGCATTCAGTTTTATATTTTAATCATTTCTAATTATACTTAGGGAAAGAGGTTTGCTTAATTAGAATACATATAAAAATACTTAGAAAAGCTCCTTACCTAGAGGAAAATTAAAAATAATGTTTAGTCACAATCTTTAATTTGCTGATTGTGTTTATCAATACATTTTTTTGTGAATTACTAAGAGAAACCAACTTAATGATAAATTATTTTATTTTCTTACAAAACTTAGTTAAATTTAACTTTCTGAATAAATAAGTAATTTCTCCTTTATTTATAAGACTGATATTTTCAGTGATTTTATTATTATTTCAGATTTGTGATACTTATCCAAAGTTTTTGTATGTACCCGCATCAGCTTCATCCACCATTTTGGTTGGAAGCAGTCGTTTCCGAAGTCGTGGCAGACTTCCAGTTTTGTCTTACTTACATAAAAATATGGTAAGACATTTATAAATGTTTTGTTCATATTTATAAAAAATCTAAAAGTTTTATTGAAAAAAAAAAACTCCTTTAAGTTAATAAATTTTTTATGCAGAATAATTGTTGGATTTATTCAGTTTTTAGTTAGTTTCAAACATTTGAAAAATGCTTATTTAATTTTTAAGAATTATTTACTAACTTATTTTTTTAAACTTAATGAGTGAATTTTAAAATTGATAAATGATAATTGATATCATGATTGAATTAGTTTTAACTATGTATAAATATAATTTGATATAAATGATTCATTGGTAAGCATATTCTGTCACTTCTTTTACTTCATTCTTTCCTTGGTTTCCCTTTATATTTGTCATAAGTATTAAAAACTGAATGATATAGTAATACCCCTGGAGGGGTTGAATTTATCATATATATTTAGCTATTATATTTTCTGAGATTTGATTTTGTAATTACAGGCTGCATTATGTCGATGTAGTCAGCCTCTTTCTGGCTTTAGTGCTCGTTGTGTAGAAGATGAACAGCTTTTAAATTGTATCTTAAAGTCCAGTCCAAATTCAGATTTTATGTATGTGGTAGACACAAGACCAAAGGTAATTTAATAAAAATGCAATGAAATTTTAATTAGTGATCTTTTGTATGAACAAATTTTATAAATTAAGCATACATTGTTTCTTTTCTCAGATCAATGCTATGGCTAATAAAGCTGCTGGTAAAGGTTATGAAAATGAAGATTTCTATAAAAATATAAAATTTCAGTTTTTTGGAATAGAGAATATTCATGTGATGAGAAATAGTCTTCAGAAACTTGTTGATAGTAAGTTTTTGATTTATTATTATTCATGTCCACTTTTTTCTTCTGCTAAACTTATATATGTAATTTTAAATTAATAGATTATAAAAATTATATTTGTATAAATATAATTTAATTTAACATTTTTTTTTTAAAAAAATTCTTACAGGGTTTTATTTTAATTGTATTAGTCTGGAAATTATTTTTTCAATTATGTGTAAATAAAATCATTCTTCAATTGTGTTGAAAAAATTCTGAAAAAATTATTTGTTGAAAAAATTCCTCAATTTAATGAAGGGCATTTTTACATTAGTAAATTTGCAAATATAAAATTTTCTTTCAAGCATAGAAGTTTTTGCTTTGTTTTGATACTTAAAATATGTATGTATTCTTTTTTTTTTTTTTATTTATTTAATTACAGCTTGTGAACTTAAAGTTCCTTCAATGAATGCTTTCCTCAGTGGCTTAGAGAGTAGTGGTTGGTTACGTCATGTGAAAACTGTTCTAGAAGCTGCCGCCTTTATTGCTGATGTAATATCATGTTTATATATTTTATAATTATTAAAATGCAGCTCAGTATAACATGTTTTGTATATAACATGTAAGTGATGGAATGAATCACATTTTTATCTAAAGCTCACCAACCTCCCTAAGTTGACTTAATTTTCATGCAGTCCCTGCATATGTCACATTATATTTATTCAATAATTCATTCTTGACAACTTCTGTATGTTGTATGTTAACCACTTTTGTTAAATTGATGGTACTCACTTGGACAATGATCTACTATATAAACCAGTAGAATCAACTTTAATCTGAGAGGTATAGAGTGTGAATTTTAATTTTTGATGAAACTATTTTAGTTTTTAATTTTATTCTCTTTTTTTTATGTTTTGTTGATCTCTCAGAAGGCTAGATCAAATATCGTATTTATTCCCACAAATGGATTTTTTTTCCTCATTAAGGTCTTGAATGTTTTGAACATTCTGCAATCAAATAAAGAAAATGTGCTTTTAAAATATGAAAGCTGTTAAAAATGATGAAAAGCTGTTCTTTAAAGCTGTTCAGTTAAGCAAAATACATGCTTGCATCAGTACAAAGGACCAAGCTTCATTTGTGAACCAATGTGTTCTAGTTTCTTAGGGGTAAGCTTACAAAAATATTTGTATAATTAACTTATTAAATAAGCATTTTGTTTATTTAATAATGTTCACATGCTTGAGAATTCTCGAATAATTGTATTTTATTGTTCTTTTCTAATATGTTTGAAATATTTATTTGATTTTTTTAAAAAAATTAATGAGTTGAAGCTTTCAACTGTAAACAATAGTTAAGGCTTATATAATATTTTAAAAAGTGGATTTTTATACTCTGGTTGTATTAAGATGAAGGTTTTGGGCTGTATTTCAATTCAATATATAAATTCTGATCTATGTTAAATATTACTTGTATATAAATTTTCCTAATTAATGCATTTGTTATAAAATTTTGAAGTTACACAAATATTTATTTAACTTTCCTATTTTGAAGTATGCTGTACAAATATGTAAATTTATAGAAAACTTTCATTGTTATTGAGAAAATAAATGTATGGAAAAATAATTAAATGATAAAACAAATGTATTCCATTCAGAAATATTATTGATTAAAAATTTCTCTCTGTATCTATTGTCACATAGTTATTGGATCAGGTTGAATTGAACATACAATAGATATCTTAGTAATGTGATTTAATAACAGACTAAGAGCAGCTACAGTTGGATAGATCTCTCTAGAATTGAAAACACATGTGCTCATATATTACGTGAGAATCCTCCAGAACACTGCTCTAGGAAGGTAAAGAATATTCTGGGAAGTTTTAGAAATTGTAGTAGAAAAGTGCAAATGTAACTTTAATGTGAATTTTCAATGCGGTCTTTACCGGCTTTTGAATTGGGAAACTCTTGTTCTGAAGACAAATGCTTTACCGTTGCACTATTGTTGCATGTAAGCTTCATGGCAATATAAATACACTAATGTGCAAAACTTAAACAACTCTTTAGATTGTGCCATAATTCAAAAAAAAATTAACTTGGTGACATATAATTCACATTACAGAAGCACATTGTGGCTTTTAAAGGTTGATGAAATCATAGTAGCCAAAAAATAATTGTATGTATGCATTATAGAACAAAGAAAAAGGCTTTATTGGCATTGGTAAAAAAACATTGATTGGCCATGAGGAAGGACAGCAAACCTAAGTAGCTTAGTGAGGGATATGACCTCTCCTAACTGCAATGGTTACGTGGAACTGTTCATACTCGATACCAAACTATCCAACAGTTCTTGCTGTAAGAGTTGCCACTCTTCTAAGAGCATTTGTTTCAACTGTCTGGTTTTCTTTGAAGAATACGATCTTGTTGGTGGGTGTCTCCCCGATGCACCCCATACATGATTGATGGGATTTAAATTGGGGAAGCACATTGGCCAATCCATTCTGCAGTTAAACTTTTTTTTTTCTGGAGGTTTCTCAACAGCAAAGCTTTTGTGAGAATGTGCATTGTTGTTCTAAAAAATAAAGCCTGGACCAATGGCACCTCAGAACAGACGCATATTTTGGGGCTGATCTTCGGTAAGTGAGATGCTGTTGAAAATATGGAGCATTCTTTGTCCATTCAACATAATGCTTCCCCACACAAGCATTCCTCAACCACCCTAACAGTCTCTTTCCCTGATGTTAGTGGGATGAAACCTTGTCCTTATTTCCCTCTATATCAAATGGTGCTGAGAATAGTTTCTCAGACTGAAAAGACTAACCAGTAAGCAGATTGCGATTCCAGGCAAGAGATATCCAGTCTGTGATCTTGAAATGACAGAGTTGCCTTGACACTGAGCTCATGCATTCTGCCAGGACTTCCCCTTTGATGTCATAGTGCTGATATTTGCATATATATCACCTTTCTACTGAGATGCCTTTTCACTGTATTGATTGAAAAATGTGTTTATTGCTTAATTTTGCACTCTTATGTATATGTATAATGGGATAAAATATTTTATTTTAGTGTGTGGTTTAAATTTTTTTATAAAGTATTTAATTCTCCTTTTGCAATCTTATTTCTAGGCTTTAGAAAAAGGTACAACTGTTCTTGTTCATTGCTCTGATGGCTGGGATAGAACTGCTCAAACATGTTCCCTAGCTGCTCTTTTGCAAGACCCTTATTATCGTACTATTACTGGCTTTCAAGTGAGAATTTGATTTTTGTGGTAAATTACTCTAAATCAGAAAATTTGGATCAGAAATGGCTATTTAGTAAATGTTTTAGTTCACCAATAAGAAGTAAACTAACCATTACAATTTTTTTTTTATCTATGTTGTCAAACCATGATAATGAAATAAAAGATTTTAACAGATAAAATGAACAATTCTCATAAGTCAGTGTATTATTTTAATATAACAGATGCTATTTTTTTTAAAAAAATTGATTAAACTGCTTTTAAATTTTCTATAATAAAATTTTCATAAAAGACTTGAGACATTATATTGAGGACTCATGTTTGAATTATATCATACCAGATTAAATTATTCAACATACAAACAACTCATTGCTTTCCTTAAAATTGATCCCCCCCTCCTTATTTTATGCTCAGATTTTTAAGATAAGGATTCTTTTCAAAACAAAGTATTGCTTATTATAAATATCTATATTGTTTAAAATTCATTTTTAATCTGTATTACTAACTCTTTTATCTGTATCATTTTTAATTTGTATTATTAAATTTTCTCTTTTTTTTTCACATTTAAGTACTTGCTACATTGTAATTTATTAATATACAAGATAAATATTAACCATTAGCTTTAATGATAGCTAAGCACAGGCAATTTTTTTTATTTAGGGAATTTTTTAATCATGTAGAATTGTTACTATCCAAGTTTAAAAAGAAACAATTCTTTATAATTTTAATATTTCTATCTTTTCTGTAATGAATTATTTATTTTTTTTATAATAGTGAATGTAAGATTAATAAGAAATGTTCTTTTGTAAAACTTGGATTTATAAGTTTAAAAAATATATATATTTACTCTATTAAAATGATCATTTTATTATCATCAGCAGTTTTATTTATTATCTCTAGATTAACCACATATTAATGATTTTTTAGGCTTTAATTGAAAAAGAATGGTTAGCCTTTGGTCACAAATTTACTGACCGTTGTGGCCTTATTCAAGGAGATCCCAGAGAAGTAGCCCCCGTTTTCACTCAATTCATAGATGCTGTGTGGCAACTTACACATCAATTCCCTTCTTCTTTCCAATTTAATGAAAGATTTTTGTTAACTATCCATGATCATGTATATTCATGTCAGTTCGGTACTTTCATAGGAAACTGTGAGAAAGACAGGGTTGATCTTAGGTAATTTTTTTTTCCAAATTTAATATTTATCCATTTCATATTCATTATGTACAATTTATGTCAAGCTGTATTTTAACTTTTTACTGATCAAACTTTTCAAATTTTTTTCTAAAATCATTTTTAACTCAAAGCATATTTTTTCAGAAATTAAACAAGTAAAATAAGTAACCATTTTGTTTATTTGAACAAATACAAAGTTTAATCTGTCAATAGATGCATTATTTTAATTGTATAAAACAAGAATCTCTTCTCTAAAAAAATTACTGTAAATGAATCGTATTAAAGACTATTTTATTTTCAAAATGTTTGAAAT
Source organism: Nephila pilipes (assembly GCA_019974015.1). NCBI lineage: Eukaryota > Metazoa > Arthropoda > Arachnida > Araneae > Nephilidae > Nephila > Nephila pilipes. Next base: position 100,001 of record BMAW01127075.1, on the reverse strand, counting down.
ATTTTCTTACTTGCTCATTTAGGGAAGAAAACACTTCTAACAGTTTAGATTTGCTGTCCATTTTGATTTTTTACATACTTTCTTTTTTTTTTTTATGTAGCATACGATGACATTAAGTTTACGGGCTGAACATTTCAATGTACATTATTTTACTTGTTTTAAATTTATATTGAGGTTGTTTTAAAAAAATTGAAGCCCCTTCCCCCAACTGTTGAAGTGAGGATTTAGCAATTAAGAAACTTAAATTTCTGCTTCCCTTCACAGATTATTTCTTTATCTTCAAATCAAATTGTAACTTTTTTAATGTTTATACATGATATTTATAATGCATACAAGCCTCAAATTGTAAGATCATTATTTTTGACACCATTAATATGTATGAAATTTAAATCGTAATTAAATTGATATCAGTGATTTGTTTTTCAAACTGTGTGTGCTACATAATAACTAAAAATTTGTTTCTTTAGGCTTAGTGAACGAACTTATTCATTATGGGGTTACCTCACAAATCATTTGTCAGAGTTTCTAAATCCATTGTATAGGAGAGAAGTGGATGATATCCTGCATCCTAGTCCAGCTCCACAAGCAATGAAGTAAAAAGTTTCTCAATTTATTTTTCATGAATGAAAATTCTCAAATTTAGGAACTAAAGCAACTAATAACATTAATCTATAATAGATTTTGGAGGGGCATGTACAACCGATTTGAAAATGGAGTCCATCCTAGAGAGCCTTTAGGAGATATGCTTGTTGCTGCTAAAGATCATATCTCCAGCTTAGAGGATCATGTTTTATTAATTCAGAAGGTTTGATTTTCATTATCTGTTCAAAAAACAACAACAAAATCTATACTTTATGTAATATATTTTGAATAATTATTATAATTTAAAATGTGCTATAATTTAAGAAAAGTTTATTGAATGTAGGATGGCGATGGATGTAATTTATGTTATTTGTGTAATTTAATTATTTAATAAATTATTTTTATTCTGGTAAATAATTTATGTTTTTTAAAATCTATATTATTACAGCTGTAGATTAAATTATTTGTATCATTTGATATATATATATATAAAAAAAAAAGCCATAAGAAAGTCTAAATGAAACAAAAATCAATTCTAAAAATATGTGTTAAGCAAAGTAAAACAGAATTTCTTATTCATGTATACTTTTTCATAAAAATTTGAATTCTTTCAAATTTTTACCTTTCTTAAAAATGTGTCAGTAAATTTTTAACATATTTGAGTGAAAAAATTGTATACATTAATTGCCAAAAAAAAAAAATCGAAATTATATATTATAATTCATTTTGATTACAGTATTTTTTTAAATTTTAGTTAAAGTATAAAATTATTTACTCTTATAGAGAATTAATCAGGTGAAAGCAACTTTAGGCCAAGCGGAAACTCCTAGCAAAGATGTAGATTGTTCCATGGTAGATAGTGGACTAGCTGAAGATTTTAAAAAGAATCTTGATACAACAAAAATGTTTAATGCTGGTGATGTAGCTGATTCGGGGTTGGAAAATGGAAACAATAACGAAAATGGTAAATGACCAATTTTTTTGCTTCATTATTGTTAAATTTTGAAAACAGCTTTTAAATTTTTTTCTTTATAAAATAAAACATGTAAATGCAACAAGACAACTAAAGTATTGAATATTTATTTTGTATCTTTTAATGAAAATAATAATTTCTTGCTAATAACTGAATCAATTTTACGAGATAAATGTAATTTTTATATACTGTACTAAATTAAAATTTTTCTTTGCTTTGTTCTGTATTTAAAGTAAAATTTAGCATCTATCATTTTGCATCAAACACTTAATTTTAAGTATAACAATGTAAATGGGTTTTTCATAGCAATTGATTGATTTGTATAAAAGATTTATATGTTAATCACTGCATACTAAAATGTTTCTAATATTTTTTTTAAAAAAAGTGCTAGAAGTTTTCATTTATATCCTAAATTAATTTGCAAGTATTTAATTCGTAACTGCTCTTTTGATTTTATGCACTGTCTTCAAAAAGAATTAATATAAAATGGTTGAAATTTTTTAAAAATGTGATATTAAACGTACTTCATCATTCCAATAATTGATGAAATTGATAGCTGATGTAATATAATAGCAAGACAAAACTTGTAATCATATGTCTAATATTTTTTAATTTCATCAGAGACATAATCTCTTGATTTCCAATTTTTAATTTCTTAAATCTAGAGAAATACTATTAAAATGCATAAGTACTTGGCAAAAACCAAAACTCACCTTGTAATAATTTCATATTCAAGAAGATGTTTCTCAATTATGTTTTATGTAATAGAATTCTTTTAGTTTGAATTGTTTTTAAGGTTTTAATAATTCATGCATATATGGTTTAAATATGACAATCTGAAAGCTAAATGTATTAATGATTAAGTTATAAGGAATAACAAAAGCAATAAATTCATTTTTTTATTTCATACATAATTGAAATACTTTTTAGGAACTTCTCTATTATTCTAATAATTATATTTAATAGCAAGTAAGATCTGTCCTTTTAGTTTATTTTGTTTATAATTTAAACAATAAAACAAATTTTTAGTGCAGTGAAACTAGAATGTTTTTTATAAATATCTTTTCCAGCAGCAAACTTACATTATTCTTTTCCCTCAAAACAAAGTAAAGGGGAATTTTTTTTTTATAAAACAGTATTTGGCAGATCTGGCAATATTCGATTGCTTGAGAAATTTTATTCTTGGGGATACGTTACTGTTTAATTACCAGCAAAGGGGTACACTAAGAATAAAGTTTGATAACTACATTAAACCATTGATACAAATTCATTTTAGCAATAATTCAATTTTTCAATAATTACTCACTCATACAAATATATACATGCTATTACACATGCAAATGGAAGAAGTCAGACATTGAGTTCATCTAAGAATAGATCTATGACTTGGGTAAAAAAAAAAAGTTAAAACCTCTAATCTTATCATTATTATTTTGAGGAAGAGTGATATTTATGATAGTTCATATATATTTGGGATAATTTCTAACCTTAAATATTCTGTTTACTTTCCATTCTGATTATGAAATTTCAATATTCATGGAATAATGAATCAAGAGTTTAAATCCAAAATTTTCTATGCAAGTAATTCCAAATTTATTAAATAAGATTGGCTTCATACTAATGTATTTTGGATTCTACATGCATCATTTCTGGTGTTTTATTTTGCTTTTGCATTTCTCAATAGAAAATGTTTCTTAAAGGAACTGCTCTGTAAAAGATGTATGTTTTAAATGTTTCATGATGTTTTAATATACAACTGCATAAAAAATATAATGTATAAATAGTTACCAAAGGTAGTATATATAACATTTAAAAAGTTTGAACCATTTCTAAAATACAGTCTTACTTGACAGTCTATCTATTAAGGAGCAAGAAAAATTGTTTCCCCCCCCCAACAACTATTAATGAGTCGTAAAGGTTGGTTTATATATATATATATCTCAAATCATGAAGAGGTCAATAAGGTCTAATAGCTTAAATTATCAAAGTTATCTTACTGAATGTTCAAAACCTGGGAGAGTGTAATTGATTGCTAAGTGCTGACTCTCAATCTCTGCAGAAAAGGAGCTATTATTTGAATACCCACAAATTATATATTTTTTTAATTAATTTTTTCAGAATCATACAACTTTTCTGGGACCATGATTATTGGTGTTTCAAATAATGCACACTTCTAACAAAATAATAAGCAATGGATATCCTCTTTCTTACAAAGCTGCTCGTCTCATACTGCTATTTGCATCAATTAATAATTAAAGGGAGAATTTTTGAGTTTATTTTAAGGTAGTAATGTGTTTTCTTTTCCTAGCTGCATGTGTATTCCTTACAAAGCCTCCACGTGGCTCTAGGTGTACATGTTTTAGAACTTCTGGTTTAAAGTCAGCAAAGCATATTAATAAACAGCAATTTTTATAATTTTTCTATTCTTGCATTATATCACTTACATTATATAATTTCAGACTCTCCTGATGGAAGCATTGTAAATTCAGGGTTTTCTCAACTTTTGGAAGAATTGGATTCTGTTGCTTTGGAATGGAAAACACTTAGAAATGTTCGAGAATGCATTTGTTCAACTCCATTTGATCATTTTAGCAGAAAGGTTTGTGTGTGTATATATATAAATTCAATACACAAACTGTACTTTATTGTTAATCATTTTGTTATCGATAAATTTTAATAAAACTTCATTTGAAATATTTTTACTATATGCAGATGAAAGTAATAAAGCATTGAAAAAGTCAAAATGCAAAATACATCAATTTCTTAGCAAGAAATGTATCAATTTTATTACTCAAAATGTTAAATAAAAAGAACTATTGTAATTAAAAAAAAGTAATTATTGATATTTTCAGTACAATACATGTAAAGGGGATCGATTTAAGAAATAATGCCTTTATAATGTTCAGTTTTAAGATTCATAGATTCTTTTTTCACTTGGAAAATAGCCATATTTAATCATTTCTTCTTGGAAAAAAAAAGTTGTTTATAAAGTATTTCACACACATGATCAGAAAACTTGATTACAGAAAGATGTTTTTCATTGACTAAATTTACAATGTGTTATATTGAAATGTATAAATTCTATTTTTAGTTCCATTGTTGGAGTTGTGGTGATGTTTTCTGCATTCGCTGCATTGATAAAAGGATACCACTTAAAGGTCACTATCACCAAAGGCCAGTTCCTGTGTGTCGTCATTGTTATAAAGAACTAATGAGGACTAATTCTATAGATTCTTAAATATAAAATATAATTTCAGGATTTAAATATATTTGTATATATGAAAGTAAAACATTATTAGATTAATATGCAATTTTATTTTATGTTTTATTCAGTTGATTTAACTATTTTGTTGTGAAGTACAAAAAAAAAGCAACCGTACTTAAAACGAATTAAAAAGTTCATCTTTTTAATGGTCACAATATTTTTTAAGAAAGGTATTAATAGGAAAATATTTTCCATATCCCAGTGAAATACCGGTTTTTTGTTGATGTTTATCTACTTTTGTACATAATCTGTTTATTCAACAAATTTTTTCTTTATTTGTGATAGTACTAATAAGGTCAGAATAATTTTGATTAATTATTTTTCATTTATTGTTGTACAATTAGTATCAAATGAGGTGCTGGACACCAAATTTGATTTTATTAATTGCATACACTGTATTATGTTAATTTTAACAAAGTAACTTTGTTAAAAAAATATATCTGCACATACTGATAATAAATAAATATATTCAAAATTAACTTTGTTGTTGTGATAATTGAAATTATTATTTTCTTCCCCCCCCCCAGAATAACATAAGTTTTAATATTTTATTTAAAATGTTAGTATTATAGAAATAATTTCAATTGATAAATGATTAAAAAAAATGCTTTAATTTAAACAAGGTATACCATTTTTACAAAACTGATATTTTAGGTACAATGCCATTGGTATTTTGAATGTACAATTTGACAGTCAAATTTATAAATGAGCACCAATAGGTATGATACATTTCATGATATCTTGTTTGAATGTAATGTTAAAATAATTGTAATAATCCTGGAAAAAAATTTAAATAATTTTAGTTCTAAAATAATTTATGAAAGTACAGTTTTGATAACACTGAATAAATTAAATCTAATTATGTTATTTAAAATATTTCATACTATTTAGTTTTAAACTTATAAAATTTCTAAAATCCAGTCATGTTATCTGTTTGATTTAATTTTCAAGAATACATTTTAGTCTACAACTAAATTATTTATGTGAAATAGGCAATAATTTAGTACATACTTTTCTTTAATCGGAATCTTCAGGTTCACCAGTATTTGTCTTAATTAATTTCCACTCTTCAGCTTTTTTCAAAGCTTCTTGAGCTAAGTCTTTCACTTTTTGAGGTACATCATCTACTTCTGGTCGTGTAAGAGCCATCAATATTTCCAAAAGATTGGTCTCTATTATTTTTTCAGCACAAGAATGACTGGCATGAATTAGATTATGAACAATAGCAACACCTCTGTGGCAAAGCTCTTTATCAGCATTTGCAGATAATTTGCACAAGATTTCAAGCCATGCCTTGGTCTAAGGAATAGACCAAAAATAAAGTCAGATACAAAAAAATTCACATATTTATGATAGTCCAAATTTTGTAAGAAAAATTTGTTTAATGCACAGGTGTTTTCAATAAGTAAATTTCCAGTGATAGAAAAGTTCCTATAATTGAAAAAAGTTACCTGCTCCATGATATATAGCCCAATTAAAATGTAAAAATGCTAATACTTAATATTAATGTTATTCTGGTATTAATATTGTAGACCTAGACCAATACTCTCTCTCTCTCTCTCTCTATAAATTTTTATAACATTCATAAAAAATAAGGAATTTTTTTAATTAGCTATACTTCATTCATTTCACTCTGATTTTTTTTTTATAACAGTGAATAGCAAATTGTTGTACTAACTAGAAAACATTTTGAATAATATATTACAGACATAATGTCATAATCAGAAAGTAATTATGAGAATAAAGTGTTTAGTTTACTGTGAAATTATTTTTGATAAAGTTTATAAATATTTCAACTGTAGGTTTTAAATTAATTTTATTTTTCTAGTTAAAAATATAATCGAACTAGATGTTTAGACTGATTTTAACAGTTTAACTATGCAGGTATGGCTGACAAAATTCTACCTAATGAGCTCATACATATAATATATATTTCAATTTCTGTATGTAATAATTTTTTTTTGCTAGAGATTTAATTTTTAATACTTCATTCCATTTTGTAAGTGTTAAGCAGACATAAAAGTTACACCCTGCACCAACTAGCAAATTAATGTAAGTAAAGAAAGTATATAGAAATGCCTGAATTTGTATTCATTAAGAATATTTCCTATGTTCAGATTTATTGAACAAAAATAGTGGTTTCATTATTTAACAATTTTAAAACACATGATATTGATAATAAAAACTGGAATTTTTTGAAATTACCCTTGATCAAATTAATTATCTTCAACCCTCATTATATTTCGATTGATTTAAAATGAACACGTATACTTTTTCTCAATCCTCATTTAATACATCCAACACCGATTTATTCCATATGCATACTTGAGGAAATAACCACTATTTTTATTATATATATTATCTATTTTTTTTTTTTTTTTCATTTATCATCATCAGTATTATCAACACAAAACTTACATCAAAGACCTTCTTGCAAGCTTTTCTACTGACACTAGTAAGCGTCGCTAAAGCTCCAGATGCAGCTTTAGCAGTATCTAAATCTTCATCATCAGATATTAAAACTAAGAATTTCACTCGATCATTATCTGGCATTTCATATAATTTAACAACCTGAAAATATTTTTTAAAAAATAGGTAATTAAAGCACATTTAATAGAATAAATATTCCCTACAAAGATGCATTTTTATAAATACTTGTTTTTAAAAAAAGTAATTTACATTGATTTGAATACATACATCATCTGAAACCATAAGATTTGCAATACACTGAGTTGCAGCTCTACTGAGCATTTCATGATCTTGGTACATGTATTCTTCAATTTTTGTAAGGCCTGCATCTTTCAAAATTCTCTGCCTGTAATAAATGGCATGAATGAGAAAATAATTACAAATAACAATAAGTTAATTAACTTTAAATTAAAAAAAAAAAAAAACTTGTCTTTCTGCAAATTTAGTTTTTAATTTATCATTTATTGGCATTATGGAATGATCATACTTTTGGTGGAAAGAAGGAAAAAAAAATGAATAGCCACAATTTAGATATTAACGATATTTGGAAAGCAATGCATTCACTATGTCATGAAAGAATAAAGTTGTGTACAGAATATGGAGTTATTTTTTTTCAATATGCATAAAATATGATTATATTGCAAATATTTTTAATTTTAATCTATCACTGTTCTTTGAAAGGATTAGTATTTGCATATTTTTTTACCATGAAAGTTGCTGCTTACATATGTAGCGACTTCCTTCTACATCTGCGCCACTGATTAAAAGGCCTTACTCAACCAGCCCGAAGGGATATCTCTTCGGCCTGATTGGTAGGTCCGTCAATTTCGGACCCCTTGGTCCTGTTGTCATATCGCGGTAATCACGTGAAATTACGTTTTCCGATATGACGTCATCTCACGCATCTGGCAATGGAATCGGAAATTTGCATTCGACGGTGTTTTGTTCTATTACGTCATATGAAGTTGTTTTTCATTGGATGCCGATTTGTAACTGTCAAGTTGACGGTATCGAATGCAAATTCCCGAATGATATTTAAAGGAGATCTGTTGAGATTGTAATGAGACTTTGGCTAATAATGTGTTGTAAATAAAATAGTGATTTTAAAGTATTAGAATTTGTCTTTCTCTGTTGATGTGGCATTAATATTAAATTCAATTATCAAATGCCTACTTTTTAAGGAAGGCCAACAATTGGTTATGGGCCCAGGCAAGAATCACTGCGCCTGCATTTAAATTATTTTTTAAAAATAATAAAGCCACATTAACAGAGTAAAGTTTGGAATCAATAACAAATATAATGGCTTTGCTGACGTATCAAATTGATGCTTTGAATGCATCAAATTATGCTACCTGGAAAGAGGACGTCAAGGTTCTATTAATGGAAAAGGATCTATGGCAGTTTGTCGTTCAGCACAAGTCTAGCGATGTCGATGCCTCCGCCAAGAAAGAAGTCAAAGAAGATCCAGAATGTGCAGCAAAGAAGATACGAGCTTACTCTCTCATCTACCTAAATGTACAGAAGGAGTTTCGCCCGCTACTTAACGGCATGGAAGACCCAAGAGATGCATGGGAGAAGATCAAGACACATTTCGAGCCAAGTTCAAGAGCCAGAATTGTGGAGCTGACGGATGCGTTTTTCAGTTGCCATCTCAATCCCGGAGAAGGAATCAACCTATATGGTGCGAGATTGAGGACTATCATACAGCAGTTGTCCGATGCCGGTCGACCTATATCGGAGTGGTTGCAGCCATTCCAATTGATTAGACGACTACCGGAGCAATACCGTGGAATTGTCCAGTTAATTTATCGTTTTGAAGACTCTAAGTTTACCTTTGAAAATGTTTTGAATGAATTGTTGTCAGAGGAAGCCCGGCTAAAACTGTTTTGTAAACAAGATAATGTAAGTAGAAATTTTGAACAAGCTATGGAAGGTATTAGTGTGAAACCTAATTTTATTAAAAGTAAAGATAAAAGTAAAGATCAGCAAAAGGGGAATTTAAATAGTCAGCCAGAAAATCCCAATAATAAACCAAATGTAAAGTGTTTTAATTGTGGGAAAATGGGCCATTTTGCTAGAAACTGTAGGATTAAGATTAGGAATCAGGCTAAGGTAAGAGCTAACCCCAATGTTTGTTTATTGGCAGAAGCCAGTTTGGGAACAAATACTGACAATACTGCATGGGTATTTGATACCGCTGCAAGTTCCCACTTCTGTAACAATCGTGATCTGTTTACAACATTTCAACAGACTTCTGGGGTAGAAATGAAAGCTGCAATTAAGGGAATGACCTGTGAAGTTCTCGGTAAGGGGAATATAACTTTTGATTGTAAAAATCAAAGAGGGACTCAAACGGTTACTCTAACCGATGTTTTGTATTCACCCAGGCTTCGACATAATTTGATGGCGGGCCACCGCATTGAAGCGAGTGGATCCTATTTCGTAGGGAAGAATGGGCGAATTGACATTTTTTCTAAAGAGGGTAGAAAGCTGTTTTCGGCCAAACGAAATAATGGTCTTTATTATGTGTTAGCTGATTATCCGAAAATGGGTAAAAAGCGTAATTATAAGCAGAAAGATTATCCGAAAATGGGTAAAGAGCGTAATTATAAACGGGAAGAAATAAATCAGATCTCTTCGGAGAACAGTCTTGAATTATGGCATAAACGTTATTGTCATATTAATAAGGATTATATTTTGAAGACTGTAAAGAATGTTAGAGGATTGCCCGCATTAAAAGATCAAGAATTAAACTGCGAGCCATGTTTAATTGGAAAAGCTAAAAGGGTTTCATTTAAACCAATAGGAAAGATTAGATCGCGGAAACCTTTAGAACTTTTACATCTGGATGTGGCGGGTCCGATCCAAACTACATCAAGAGGCGGTAATCGATATTTTTTAACTATCATAGATGATTTTTCTAGAAAAGTTTGTATATACTTACTGAGGGAAAAATCGGAAGTTTTCAGTAGTTTTATAAAATTTAAAAATAGAGCCGAAAGATTTACCGGTAACAAAATTGTTAATATTCGTACTGATAACGGGATGGAATTCTGTCTAGGGGATTTTGAAAGGTTCTTAGAAGATAAAGGTATCAAACATGAAAGAACGAATGTATATACCCCAGAACAGAATGGAGTTGCTGAACGTTTTAATCTAACAGCAATGGATGCAGTACGAACTATGCTTAGGGATTCGAAATTAGGAGAGGAAAATTGGGGTGAGGCAGTGCTATGCTTTACTTACGTTTGGAATCGAGTAACGCATAAGCATTCCGAGAAAACCCCGTTTGAATTGTATGGTGAAAGGGTTCCAACCGTACGTCATTTAAGAACTTTCGGATCAACAGTTTATGTAGGGATACCAAAGCAACAGCGTAGAAAGCTAGATATGCGTGCTGAAAAAGGAATATTATTAGGGTATGCTCTTCGTAGCAGAGGATATCGCGTTTTAATTCCGGAAAAGAATAAAGTAATCGAAACCATAAATGTTAAAATCTATGAAAATAATTTAAACGGTAGGGAACAAAATGTAAGGAAAAATTTAATAATATTAAATGGTTATGATGATGAAACCGAATCGGATGCAGAAATAGAAAAACCGGTTAAAGAGATAACCAAAGAGGTTAAATTAATTGACGAAGAACCGGAAATTTCTGATCAAAACAATTCGGATCCAACCATTCCCTCAAAGACTGAAATAAATTGGTTTCGGAAAGCAGTACCTCGACCCGATGGATCAAGAGTCGATATATACTATGGTATATTGGGTACGAGCATGCGTTTAAGATCTAGGAACGATGCTAGAGCTTACTGTGAGGCAAATAAAATCCCTTATGACCCAGAATTTTTTAATTTTAGTGGTAAAAATTCATTTACCGGAATAATAAAACAGGAAATAGAATTAAATTTTTTAAACATTTGACAATTAAATTTTAAAGACATAAAAATACAAGATACATTCCACGAAGCATCCAATTCCCCTCAAGCATCTAATTGGAAACATGCAATGGAGGAGGAAATGAAAGTAATCAAGGAAAGGAAAGTATGGACATTGGTTGAAAAGCCAGTGAATTCAAAAATATTAGGAAACAGATGGGTATTTGCATTAAAAACAGATTCACAGGGTGATATCTTGAGGTTTAAAGCCCGTCTTGTAGCACAAGGTTTCCGACAAGAAAAAGGGTTTCAATATGACCAGGTTTTCAATATGACCAGTCCAGTAGTAAATTTTTCCATAATACGATTATTTTTTTCTATTCTAGTAGGAGGGATGAATTGGTATCATATACAATTAGATATCAGATGTGCATATTTGTATGCCTCATTGTCTGACATGATATATATGAATCAGCCAAAAGGTTTCGTCGACTCCAGAAAACCGAATCATGTATGTTTATTACAGAAGGCTCTATATGGACTACACCAAAGCGGACGTGAGTGGTATTATGAATTAAATAAAGTTCTAGAATCTTTAAATTTCATGAAACTAGAATGGACAAACTGTGTCTATTGTTATAACAGAGAGATAATTTTATTACTATATGTTGATGATATTATTTTATTAGGAAAGCAAGAAGATAAGATTTATAAATTAATAGATGTTTTAAAACAGAATTTTGATATAAAAGTAATGGGAAAAACTATTAAATTATTAGGGGTAAATTTTGAGCAAGAAATGGGTAAACTTTACATAAATCAAACTGATTATATAGAAAAAGTTTTTGATCAGTTTAGAAATTATAAGCCTCCAATAGTTTCTCTGCCCATTTCAAAAGGTATAGTACTTTCAAAACTGGACTGTCCACAGACTAATCAGGAAATTAAAGAAATGGAAAAATTACCCTACAGAAATTTAATAGGATGTTTATCATTTATAGCAAACAGAACACGTCCAGATATTAGCTATGCAATAAATATTCTTTCGCAATTTCAAAATAACCCAGGCAAAGCTCATTGGGAGGCCTTATTAAAAGTATTGGGTTATATATATTATACAAGGGAAGATAAATTGAATCTATCCGGTAAGACAACAATAAATTGTTTTAGTGACGCAGAATATGCATCTAATAGAGATGACCGGGTTTCGGTTGGGGGATATATAATTTTTTGTGATCAGGCTATTATTTCTTGGCGGACATCGAAGCAACGTAGTGTCTCTTTATCCACAATGGAGGCGGAATACGTTGCTTTGACAGATGCTGCTAAAGAGTTACTTTGGATATTAAGAATTGTAGGGGAATGTAAAGAATTGGGAATTTTTTCAAACGAAAATTTTGAATTCAATTTATTTTGTGATAATAAAGCAGCAATAGATTTCTCGAATTCTGCTATTGAAAATTCTCGAACAAAACACATTCATATTAAATATCATTTTTTAAGAAATTTAGTGTCGGAAAATTTATTTAATTTAAAGTATATAGCTAGCAAACAAAATTGTGCTGATCTATTTACTAAATCCCCAACTAAGACAACTTTGTCAGAATTTAAGGGGAAAGTATTTTTTAGAGATAAAAATTAATTCTAATGGTTACAATGTTTGAAATATTAAGTCCATTGTTATTGGAAATAATCTTTGTTAATGGACGGGAATTTGAAACTTTTTAATGTCAAGCCATTAATATAAGCAATAATTTAATGCTGTGTATGATAATATAAAGGTATATCAAATTATTTCTGTGTACATATAAAAATGAGTTTTGTATATTTTTAGATTTTAATATACTTGCATATGAAAGTTACTTGATTTTTGTAACATCGCCCAGATGTGTGAGAGGCGGGCCAATTGTTGTCATATCGCGGTAATCACGTGAAATTACGTTTTCCGATATGA